>CM074725.1:20948418-21034371 GCA_037306005.1 Rhinophrynus dorsalis | reverse complement strand
TGAGTGCCAGAGGGGTATGCAATGCATTGCGAAGCAATGCGTTGCTTACCCCTCTGGCACTCAATGGGTTAAACAGCAAGTTGTACATATGGCCTTTTAAAAACCCTCCGGGAACATTTATAATTAACGTGTTGAGGGATTTGAGCGATGCTTTGGGATTTTGTAGGAAACGCCACCTGTTGTCCAAACACATTTCTACCCAGCAGGACTCCAAGTCACTCAAACATTTTATGTCTGATTTGTGTAAAAGCAATTTAACCTCAGGCTCTCGTCTTAGACATAAGACGTTATCACATTAACCCTTCAAGTGCCAGAGGGGATGCGCCACGCATTGGGAAGCAGTGTGTGGAACAGCCCTCGGGCACTCCAAGGGTTAAAGATCACATGGTACCATTCATAACAAATATAGCCAAGTACCTGTTACGTATATAATAAATACTTTTATTAAAGGGATAGTATTGGTTGTGTTTAACAAAGTTTAATATTGTAGACATTAAAAATATTAATCCCTCAACGACTGGCCACGCAGGCACTCGCCGGTCAATAAAGGACCACGGAGCATTTTTTTTGCCGATCTGACTCAGGGCTCCCCGAACGGCGGACAGCCGCGCAGGGAGCCCTGAAATCCATGACTGTCCTGGTACATCATGGGTCGTTCAGTCACTATTACCCATGATGTACCAGGATTGTCAAGGGTCGTTAAGGGGTTAATGCAATGAGATACGTCTCATCTCTCAAGCATGTATAGTTTGAGAGATATAAGCATCTAAGGTCCCCCCCCCTCCCGCCCCTTTCATAGACGTCAGCCCTCTAGCTGACAGAAGCAGATCCTGGTCCCGGGACAGGCCGGCGGCTCCTTCAGCAGAGCCGAAATAGCATTATATAGAAAGAAATACTTCATTGGAACGATCTACATAGTGTACCTGGTTTGCAAGCACACTTTGTAGACCGTTCCAACGAAGTATTTATTGCTATATATCACTATTTCGGCTCTGCTGAAAAGCCGCCGGCCGGTCCAGGGACCAGGATCTCCTTCTGTCAGCTAGAAGGCTGACGTCAGTGAAGGGGCGGGGGGAGGGAACTTTAGATGCTTAGATCTCTCAAACTATACATATTTGAGAGATGGGACATACCTCATTGCATTAATATTTTTAATGTCTACAATATTAAACTTTATTAAAAACAACTAATACTATTATAATTCTTTATTTATTTAGCGCCAACTAATTCCGCAGCGCTGTACAATTGGGATTAGAGATACGGAGGTAGTAAATAGTACAATCAGTTGTGGAGAACAGACGGATCAGAGGGCCCTGCTCGTGACAGCTTAAAGGGGAACTACCACCCTGCAAAAACTGTATCTTAATTATGTCTTCATCTGGCGACTAGCTGCTTAGTAGCGCTAGTCGCCAGAAATATTACCTGGTTTAAAAGATTTTCTACTTATTCAGAGGCTGACAGTAGCAGGGAGCACGGACATCTTGCCATAGTGACGTCACTAAGCGCTACTAAGCAGCTAGTCGCCAGATGAAGACTTAATTAAGATACAGTTTTTGCGGGGTGGTAGTTCCCCTTTAATACTATCCCAATACATACAATACACCCTGCCTCCTGGAAGGCAGAAGTACGGGGTGTATTGTATGTATGTATAAAGATCGCTACTGAATGCATAAGGAATAGAGGTATATCATCTCAAAACTTGTTTGATTGTATTCCAACATAAAGTGGTGCCGACAGATATTAATATACGCAATAAGATAAACCCTGAGGAGATAAGGTGCTTGAGGATATTTGTGCAAGCGTGCCTTTAAGAAATATTATCCTGTGTATTTGTTTCATAAGACCACAATGAAACGTTAGATGACCATCGTCGTTTGGTAGTAGATATATGAAGTTTGCAAAACACGATTATATCTAGTTGGGGTGGACAAGGAATCCCCGTTACAGGGACGGATTTGCCATGAGGCAGAGTAGGCATCTGCCTACAGGCGCAGCCCACAGAGGGGCATCTGTCATTGAAACAATAAAAAAAAATTATATATTTTTGTTCACAGCGCTGCGCACTGTGCACAGTAACCACCTGCCTTCCGCATTGTAAGGTCCGTGCCTTCTTCAGCTCAGACAGAAGGCACAGGCCTGTAGCTGTTGTTGCTCTCTCGTCGGCCCTAATGCAGAGCGCTGGATGATGACGTCATCTCCCAGCGCTCTGCATTCCTAAAGAGACCGCGCGGGAGCAACAGCAGCTACAGAAGGAGACACAGACATCTGCCGCTGGACCACCAGGGAGGTAGGAAACGTATGCGGGAGGCAAAGTGGGGGCAATGTGAAGATGATGTGGGCAACGTGGAGGCAAGTTGGAGCTGATATAGTGTCAATGTGGAGATGATGGGGATAATGTGAGGGCAAGCTGATGCTGATGGGGCAATGTGGAGATGATGGGGGAAAGATGTAGATGATGGGGCAATGTGGAGATGATGGGGGCAAGTTGGAGCTGATGGGGCAAATTGGAGCTGATGGGGACAAGATGGGGCAATGTGGAGATGATGGGAGCAAGTTGGAGGTGATGGGGGCAAGATGGGGCAATGTGGAGCTGATGGGGCAAGTTGGAGCTGATGGGGGAAAGATGGGGCAATGTTGAGATGATGGGGGCAAGTTGGAGCTGATGGGGCAAATTGGAGCTGATGGGGACAAGTTGGGGCAATGTGGAGATGATGGGAGCAAGTTGAAGGTGATGGGGGCAAGATGGGGCAATGTGGAGATGATGGGGGCAAGTTGGAGATGATGGGGGCAAGATGGGGCAATGTGGAGATGATGGGGGCAAGTTGGAGCTGATGGTGCAAGTTGGAGCTTATGGGGGCAATGTGAGGGCTATATGGATATGGGGGGTAATATGGAGATTTGGAGCATTGTGGAGGTGTCCAGTGGAGATGGAAAATGGGGGGCGCTTCAGATTTCTGTGCCTACAGGCTCCTGAGATGTAAATCCGGCCCTACCCTGTTATAGAGATTTTTGGAATATTGCCTTTAAGTTTTGAAACAGCGCCACTGTACAATTTCAGGACATTAAGATACATCACCTAAAAAACTCAAGTTTGAGCTGCAATAATGTTTGAATAATACACCTTTCACCAGTGGATGTATCCTTCTGTTACACAGGAAGATTAACTCTACAATATATATATTTTACATTTTAAGTGTTACCATCCCTTTAATCCAAATAATCTAAACACAAGATTCTCTATTGTTTTACTTGCTAATAGTTTATCCTGGCGGATTGTCTTTGGGGAGGGGGTAAATGTTAACTGAAGGCGGCTTCATATTCTTGAACTTTATAATACTCATAGAAAGGTCACGGATCTTAAAAAAGTGCTATTGATTTTTCTTCTCTCTCTGCCTCCTGTGAATATGAAAAAAAATCACATTAATTAAATACCCAGTTATACAACAAACAGATTTTTTCCTCCCTATTCACTTAAATATGGATGTCTTCTCTCTCTCTCTCTTTCTCTCTCTCTCTCTCTTTCTCAGCACAGTGTTACCAGTGCAGGAATCTATACAAAATGGGAGGCTAGATGGAAAATAAAATCAACTCCCCAACTACTGCGCCTCTTCCCACAGTATGCACTCAAAAATGAAAAGAAAAGAGAGGGAGAGGAAACACAACCAAATAATCAACAATAAATGTGAACAAGAAAAACCAAACTCAAATACTTATATATCTTGATTTTCCTTTCTTTCACTGTGTTATGCTTTATGAGTCCAATGCTGCACGCAGGTAAATCCTTGGAGTGGCAGAAGGTTATCCTAAGAATTGCTTCACAATGCATTGTGTAAATGTCTTAAAGGGATAGTAATGTTTCATAATAAAAGCAGCTCCAATTAATCATCATAGTATTTGGACTTTGGAGAGTGTTATATCAATTCTGTCAGAGTTGTAGTACAAGAGTAATTCAATGATAAAGTATCCCCCTCCCGCCCCTTTTACTGATGTAACACTGCTCAGCCAGATCAGAAGGGAGGTGCCCAGGTAGATTGCAGAGAGGGACAATCTTCAATTAAGATAAGGGAAAAACCTGAAAAACTTGCCAAGAGGGGCGGGGATTTCATTGTTCTCATAGGAAGAAGATTGTCCCCTGCTGTTATCTGTCTGGTCTATGGACTGCATTCCACATCTGAGAAGAGATGGCTTACACTAGGTAAAAGGGGCGGGAGGGGAACTTTGCTTGTGAATATCTCTTAAACCATAAAGGTTTGAGAGATAAGACTTATATCGTTCTTCATGGTTTTTTAATGCCTACAAAATAAAATAAAGATAAAATGAAGTATTACTATCCCTTTATAGCAGCGGTTCTGAACCTGTGGGTCGTGACCCGTTCTGGGGTCGAATTACGATTTGCCAGGGGTTGCCTAAAACCATCAGAAAATAGTTTTTTTGTCTATTTTAATCTGTAAAACTTGTAATTGCCCAGGAGACCAGGACTGACAGCGCAGGCATGCAGACACCATGTCTGCGCTGGTGCCTGCCTTCCGGCCTCGGAACAGTAAGGATTTCTTTATATGGAGTAATTCAGTAATTACAGCGATGAAGGAGCAACGAAAATAATTTTACTGTTAGGGGTCGCCACAACTTGGGAAATTTTTTCAAAGGGTCGCGGCACTAGAAAGGTTGAGAAACGCTGTCTTAAAGGGATAGTAATACTTCTAAACCTCCGAGTATTCTTTTTTAACACATAGCATTATATTTCAGTATTTACCATTACGTAGTTCAAGCACTATTGAATCCAAAAGGATCCCCCACCTGCCCCTTCTGGCTGCCCTTCCATCAGATGTGGAATTCGGTCGTGGGACCGGATGGATGCAGAAAGGGACAATCTTCACTCAGTAAGTATAAGGAAAACCCCGCCTTGATGAAGGAGATTTTCCTTTTGCTTAGTGAAGATTGTCCCTCGCCGCGATCCATCCGGACCAGATAGAGAGGCAGAGTGACGCAGGGAAAGGGGACGGGAGGGAGATCCTTCTGGATTAAAAAATGCTTGAACTACAAAACTGTTAGTATTGAAATATAGAGCTACACGCTCAAAATAGAATAAAGAAGACTCTGACCTGCAATTTATTAGAAGTATTACTGTCCCTTTAACACAAAGCCCTGCTGATGTTACAGAGGTGTTGAAAACATAGGTCAGCGGTGTAGTGGGAACATTTAAAGCATCCATGATTATATCCCTTTGAGTGCCAGAGGGGTGTGCAACGCAAAGTGTTAACAGGGATCCTGTGGTGAGGTCTCCTAAACATGGAATGCACAGTGTGAAAATATTTATCAGTTTTGTGCTAATCGTTATGTATAATTAATACTAATCAGCTCAGCCCACCATGTGGCCATGACATTTCAGCTGATTTAGCTTCTGCCACCTGGGACGTCCCAGAGCTCGTTAACATGCAAATTAAACACGGAACTAATGTTCTAACATGTTCCCAAACACACCTATTATTACTGCTAACGTGTCAGATATAAACATGGGAAATATGGGAAGAGTAACATTGTGTTGGGATATAAGTGACCACTCATCGCTCTGTGTTGGGATATAAGTGACCACTCATCGCTCTGTGTGTGTGTGGGGAGGGGGGCATTACTTTTGTCAGTGCCAAGACCTACAATGTGTATTAAAATGTCATAGTCAACTTTGCCCCCATCACTGTAATATTCCAGTCACATACTATAGGACTTGCTGGCATTAAATATTAATGCCAGCTTGGTATGTCCTCTAGTATATATTGTAACATACAATAGGCACTGTGTACAATGTGTGGCACTATATAAATAAAGATATACATAGATACGCTAATGCATACCCTTAAGTTCAGTGACTGCCAGCCAGAAGCCAGCATTCCACACTGCTCTTCCTCCCACCTTCCACTCCCTGATAGCCAGACACTAAAATTCCACACTGCTCCCCCCATCCCCTGCCAACCAGATACTTACATTCCACACTGCTCCCCCTCCCACCCCCTGCCAGCCAGATACTTACATTCCACACTGCTCTCTGTACCACCTAGTACTCCCTGCCAGCTAGATAGTAACATTCCACACTGCTCCCCCAATACTTCCTGCCAGTCAGATACCAACATTCCACACTGCTCTCCCTCCTACTTCCTGACAGTCAGATGCCAACATTCCACACTGCTCTCCCTCCTGCTTCCTGACATCAGATGCCAATATTCCACACTGCTCTCCCTCCTACTTGGCAATCCCTGCCAGCCAGTGCTCGCTCATTTACATGTATTGACATCCGGACAATCCTTCAAATCCTTGAAGGATGTTCCACTTATCATGAATAATATATGTTTCTGATCTTTCCCTTTATGTAAAATAAGAGTACACTCACTGTTGGCAGTTATGTCATTGAAAAGTTATAACAGTTCAAACTGTAACACTGTGTTGGATCTGTTGCTGTGTCACATTCTATGGAGAACTGTAGTGGCCACTCATCTGTCCCTTAGAATGCAATAGAATAACTCTCTGAACACTGGATGAACTGTCTAGACACTAGAGGGCACTGTTATTTTTACAAAAATACCAAACAGTTTAACCTGTCATGACTTTGGAACAACACATCTCCCAGTAATGGGATTATACTTGTTTTACTCAGCAGGAGAAGTCCTAAAATATGATTTTTTTTTCCTCAAAAAAGAGTACTGCTTCTTTACATAGGAATTTAACTGCTTTGCCTTTTATACATAAAGTCCTATGATGGTTATATTGCAGCAACAAAAAACAGACAGGACCTCATTTCAGAGAGACAATTTCTGAAGACAATGGTTAAATGATTTAGAATTTTAGGCCTGGAAGAACGATCCTTTCAGCCATCTGTTTCAAGTTAATCTCCTGTGTGAAATGGATGAACAACTGTAGAACCCGCTAAAGTCGCCTGCATTCTGAGCTCCAGAGAAATGTCCACCCCAGAGTCGTTTGTGAGAGTTTCCACAGGACACATTTTCCTCTTTCCTCCTGCATAGCTCAGAGGCCTGGCATAATCTCACGTCCCTCGCCTGCACCTATACCAGGCTCAGAGGCCTGGCATAGTCTCACGTCCCTCGCCTGCACCTATACCAAGCTCAGAGGCCTGGCATAGTCTAACGTCCCTCGCCTGCACTTGTACCAGGCTCAGAGGCCTGGCATAGTCTAACGTCCCTCGCCTGCACTTGTACCAAGCTCAGAGGCCTGGCATAGCCTCACGTCCCTCTCCTGCACCTATACCAGGCTCAGAGGCCTGGCATAGCCTCACGTCCCTCGCCTGCACTTGTACCAGGCTCAGAGGCCTGGCATAGTCTCACGTCCCTCGCTTGCACCTATACCAAGCTCAGATGCCTGGCATAGTCTAACGTCCCTCGCCTGCACTTATACCAGGCTCAGAGGCCTGGCATAATCTCACGTCCCTCTCCTGCACCTATACCAGGCTCAGAGGTCTGGCATAGCCTCACATCCCTCGCCTGCACTTATACCAGGCTCAAAGGCCTGGCATAGTCTCACGTCCCTCGCCTGCACTTATACCAGGCTCAGAGGCCTGGCATAGCCTCACGTCCCTCGCCTGCACTTGTACCAGGCTCAGAGGCCTGGCATAGTCTCACGTCCCTCGCCTGCACTTATACCAGGCTCAGAGGCCTGGCATAGTCTCACGTCCCTCGGCTGCATTTATACCAGGCTCAGAGGCCTGGCATAGTCTCACGTCCCTAGCCTGCGCTTATACCAGGCTCAGAGGCCTGGCATAGTCTCACGTCCCTTGCCTGCGCTTATACCAGGCTCAGAGGCCTGGCATGGTCTCACGTCCCTTGCCTGCGCTTATACCAGGCTCAGAGGCCTGGCATAGTCTCACGTCCCTCGCCTGCGCTTATACCAGGCTCAGAGGCCTGGCATAGTCTCACGTCCCTCGTCTGCGCTTATACCAGGCTCAGAGGCCTGGCATGGTCTCACGTCCCTCGCCTGCATTTATACCAGGCTCAGAGGCCTGGCATAGCCTCATGTCCCTCGCCTGCACCTATACCAGGCTCAGAGGCCTGGCATAGCCTCACGTCCCTCGCCTGCACTTATACCAGGCTCAGAGGCCTGGCATAGCCTCACGTCCTTAGCCTGCGCTTATACCAGGCTCAGAGGCCTGGCATAGTCTCACGTCCCTTGCCTGCGCTTATACCAGGCTCAGAGGCCTGGCATGGTCTCACGTCCCTTGCCTGCGCTTATACCAGGCTCAGAGGCCTGGCATAGCCTCACGTCCCTCGCCTGCGCTTATACCAGGCTCAGAGGCCTGGCATAGTCTCACGTCCCTCGTCTGCGCTTATACCAGGCTCAGAGGCCTGGCATGGTCTCACGTCCCTCGCCTGCATTTATACCAGGCTCAGAGGCCTGGCATAGCCTCATGTCCCTCGCCTGCACCTATACCAGGCTCAGAGGCCTGGCATAGTCTCACGTCCCTCGCCTGCACTTATACCAGGCTCAGAGGACTGGCATAGCCTCATGTCCCTCGCCTGCACCTATACCAGGCTCAGAGGCCTGGCATAGCCTCACGTCCCTCGTCTGCACTTATACCAGGCTCAGAGGCCTGGCATAGTCTCACGTCCCTCGTCTGCACCTATACCAGGCTCAGAGGCCTGGCATAGTCTCACGTCCCTCGCCTGCACTTATACCAGGCTCAGAGGTCTGGCATAGCCTCACGTCCCTCGCCTGCACTTATACCAGGCTCAGAGGCCTGGCATAGTCTCACGTCCCTCGCCTGCACTTATACCAGGCTCAGAGGCCTGGCATAGTCTCACGTCCCTCACCTGCACCTATACCAGGCTCAGAGGCCTGGCATAGTCTCACGTCCCTCGCCTGCATTTATACCAGTCTCAGAGGCCTGGCATAGTCTCACGTCCCTCGCCTGCACCTATACCAGGCTCAGAGGCCTGGCATAGTCTCACGTCCCTTGCCTGCACTTATCCCAGGCTCAGAGGCCTGGCATAGTCTCACGTCCCTCGCCTGCACTTGTACCAGGCTCAGAGGCCTGGCATAGTCTCACGTCCCTCGCCTGCATTTATACCAGTCTCAGAGGCCTGGCATAGTCTCACGTCCCTCGCCTGCACCTATACCAGGCTCAGAGGCCTGGCATAGTCTCACGTCCCTTGCCTGCACTTATCCCAGGCTCAGAGGCCTGGCATAGTCTCACGTCCCTCGCCTGCACTTGTACCAGGCTCAGAGGCCTGGCATAGTCTCACGTCCCTCGCCTGCACTTATACCAGGCTCAGAGGCCTGGCATAGTCTCATGTCCCTCGTCCGCACTTATACCAGGCTCAGAGGTCTGGTATAGTCTCACATCCCTCGCCTGCACCTATACCAGACTCAGAGGCCTGGCATAGTCTCACGTCCCTCGCCTGCGCTTATACCAGGCTCAGAGGCCTGGCATAGTCTCATGTCCCTCGCCTGCATTTATACCAGGCTCAGAGGCCTGGCATGGTCTCACATCCCTCGCCTGCACTTATACCAGACTCAGAGGCCTGGCATAGTCTCACGTCCCTCGTCTGCACTTGTACCAGTCTCAGAGGTCTGGCATAGTCTCACGTCCCTCGCCTGCACCTATACCAGTCTCAGAGGTCTGGCATAGTCTCACGTCCCTCGCCTGCACCTATACCAGACTCAGAGGTCTGGCATAGTCTCACGTCCCTCGCCTGCATTTATACCAGGCTCAGAGGCAGAGACGTAGGACCGGACAGATGCAGTGAGGGACATATTTAAAGCCAGGGCTTATAATATGAAGTCTTTTGCTACTAGCCAGACCAGAAAAGTTACTCGCCACTACAAGCCATAACATACCCACCAGGGCTGAATTTCTACTCGCCAGGGCTAATAGCGAGTTGCAATTTTGAGCCCTGCTTAAAGGGATAGTAATACTTGCAAATTACTAATCCCCATATTGTAGCTTTGTTAAAAAGAAACTTATTGCCCCCAGTGTCATCTCTCAAACCCTTATGGTCTGAGAGATTATAGCGCTCAAAGTTCCCCCCTTCCTCCCCCTTCCCTGACTGAACGCTGACTGCAGGGATATCCGGTATTACTTGCATCAGGCGGCTCTGCAGCAGAGCCGAGATCGCGTTTATAAAAAAGAAATCTTTCACTAAAACGGTCTTCTATGTGTGCTTGCAAATCAAGAGCAAACCAAGCACAAGTAGAAGACCGTTTTAGTGAAAGATTTCTTTTTTATAAACGCGATCTCGGCAATGCTGCAGAGCCACCTGATGCACATAAGACTGTCGTACGACAGCTTCCCCTGCAGTCAGCGTTCAGTCAGGGAAGGGGGAGGGAGGAGGGAACTTTGAGCGCTATCATCTCTCAAACCATAAGGGTCTAAGAGATGACACAGGGGGCAATAAGTTTCTTATTAATAAAGCTACAATATGGGGATTAGTAATGTGCAAATATTACTATCTCTTTAAGTCAGTAAGTATAAGGGAAACCCTGCCCCCCCCCCCCCGACGAAGAAAGGCAGGATTTTCCTTTGCTTACTGAAGTTTGTCCCTCGCCGCTCTCCATCCGGACCAATCTTAGATGCAGCGTGACGTGGCCATAAGGAGCGGAAGGAGGATCCTTTTACAGTGAATATCTTTAAAACAACAGAAAAGTTATTAAACATAGCACAAAGTGTTATGTTTATAATAGAGAAGACTCAGAGATCTACTTTATTATAGACATTACTATCCCTTTAAAATGACATGGTCAGCTTTGACCCCATCACTGTAATTTTCCAGGAACACACTACAGAACTTGCTGCACGCCATTCGGGAGTCCTGAACCGCGATCACAAAAAAAAATCATCTGTGGTCCTTAAAGGGATAGTAATACTTCGTTTTATCTTTATTTTATTTTTTAGGCATTAAAAAAACATGAAGAACGATATAAGTCTAATCTCTCAAACCTTTATGGTTTGAGAGATATTCACAAGCAAAGTTTCCCCTCCCGCCCCTTTTACCTAGTGTAAGACATCTCTTCTCAGATGTGGAATCCAGTCCATAGACCAGACAGATAACAGCAGGGGACAATCTTCTTCCTATGAGAACAATGAAAGCCCTGCCCCCCTTGACAAGTTATTTAGGTTTTTCTCTTATCTTAATTGAAGATTGTCCCTCTCTGCAGTCTACCTGGGCACCTCCCTTCTGATCTGGCTGAACAGGGGGGGTGGATACTTTGTTTGTGAATATCTCTTAAACCATAAAGGTTTGAGAGATAAGACTTATATCGTTCTTCATGTTTTTTTAATGCCTACAAAATAAAATAAAGATAAACCGAAGTATTACTATCCCTTTAAGTGCCGGCTTAGTGCGCATGAGGCCACTGCTTAAGGGGTTAAAATCTAATGCTAGTTTGGTATATCTGCTGATATGTATTGTAACATAATACTGTTGTAAGGCGCTACGGGCAATTGTGGCGCCATATAAATAAATATATAGATAGATAGAGATCACACACTCTACTGCATACTCTTAAGTGCAGTGATTGGTGTTAGCAGCTAAAGCCATGCTGACACAGTCATACATTCACTCCAATGTGTTACATTGTATCACTCTCCTGCTTTGATGGTCAACTGACCAGAAAACTTTGAGGAAAAAAAAAGAAGAGATCTGAGACTGACAGGCAGGCCTCTTGCTTTAGAGGCATCTGCACTCCTGCACCGTCAGTCCCTTCCTGTTACCTTAAGGTACAATGCAGCCCCTCCTAGAGGAGACCGGGACGGACACCGCAGGCGCTCAGATGTCTCAAAGCCAAGATGTCTACACTGATCCCTGCCCGTCAGTCTCAGAGGAAGTAGGATTTCTGAATAATGCTGTACTTCTGCTGGATAATAGTACTATCTCTATACTTATCGCTATATGACTAATTATTGGGGGGACTTTATTTGAGGTGATAGTTCCACTTTAAAGTGAAAACAAAAATAGGTGAAGATGAAAAAATAAAAATAATAAAAAGTGCAAGTTATTCAACTCTAATTATTATGTACGTCCAGAATATATAAAGTGAAAATAAAAGGTCACTATTCCGCCAATTACTGCTTTTAACCCTTTGAGTGCCAGAGGGATATGCAACGCATTGCCAAGTAATCAGAGGCATAACTAGAAGCCACCGGGTCCTGGTGCAAGAATTGCCATGGTCCCCCCGACCACATTGGCCACGTCCACATTGCCCCTTTCACAATGCCCCCATCTCCACATTGCCCCTCATTCGCCACAGTGCCCCTTCATCTCCACAGTGCCCCTCATTCTCCACATTGCCCCTTCCACATTGCCCCTCATTCTCCACATTGCCCCTACTGACCGCCCCCTCCTCCTACCTCTAGTCCCTGGTGGTCTAGCGGTGACATGACAGATCTGTGCCTCATTCGGCACAGACCTCTGTGTGGAACTCAAGCTCCCATGCGGTTCTTAGTAATGCAGAGCGCTGGGAGATTATGTCATCTCTCTAGAGCGCCGGCCGCCGGGAGATCAGCTGTGCTGCGGGCGCGTGGTGAGGGTGTCACAAGGGGCGGCCGGGCCCCTGAGAGTGATAAGCCTGGTCGCAGGTGCGACCCCTATTGTTACGCCACTGCAAGTGATTTGTTGCATACTCTCTCTCTCTGGCACTGAAAGGTTAAGTGGGTATTCAAATTCTTTGAGTGCCAGAGGGGTACCCTGCTCATTTCTACCCAATGAAATGGGTATCTTTCTGGGCAATCAAAGTGTTAAATGGACAGTGATGTCCTATAAAAAATGATTTTAGTTTTGTGGAGAATAAAAAAATAAACTCTATGGCACAAATCCTATCTCTCAAACCGCTATGGGTTAAGAGATATTCGCAATGAAAGTTCCCCCCAACCTCCCCTTCCACTGATGTCAGCTGTAAAGCTGTCAGCAGGAGATTCGAGTCACGCGACTCGATGAGGATCTTCAGCAGAGCCGAAATTGCGTTATTTAAAAAGAATTACTTTGTTGGAACGGTCTACAAAGTGTGCTTGCAAACCAGGCACACTTTGTAGACCTTTCCAATGAAGTAATTATTTTCCAGTAACACGATTTCAGCACTGCTGCAGAGCCGCCAGCTGGGCTCAAGACCGGGATCTCCTGGTGTCAGCACAGCTCTGATGTCAGGAGAAAGGGAGGGAGAGGGGGACCTTGGAATGCCAAAATCTCTCAAACCATAGCGGTTTGAGAGATGGGATTTGTGGCATGTGGTTTATTTTTGTATTCTCTACAAAACTAAAATTATTTTTATGGGACATTACTGTCCCTTTAAGAAAGTATCCCTCATGTTGCAGTCGGTCAGACTTTTAAGCCTTTCAGTGCCAGAGGGCTTATCCCTCTTTCACTGAAATGGTTAAAGAGAGTAAATGCTGGTAGGTGACAGATCCCCATTATTGTTCTCAAAACTTTAATCCTGAATTTCTGAGATTTTATTTTTGCATGAAAACATTTAAATTTGCCTCTGTTGAAAAATGTAGTATAATTGTGCTAAACACACACACACATTACATATATATATATATATATATATATATATATATATATATATATATATATATATATATATATATATATATATATGAAATGTGAGAAGTTGTAGCAGCTTATGGCATGTGTTGTTTCTACAGTTCTATATTTAGTCTGGCATCCCAAGAGAAATTCAATCAGGGAAGCTAAATGGAGAGAGACTTCCGTATTTTAATCCATAGTGCATTTACACTTGTTTGTATAACCCTTTACTGACCTCATCCAACAAGTGTGCATCAACAAAGCAGATTCCATTTCAGTACAAAAACTGTTAACCCCCTTGTATACCAGAGAGGTCTGCATCGGATTGCAATGCAATCCACTGTACACACTTCTAGCACTCAAGGGGTCATAAAGCATCATTTCACCCCTTAAAGGTATAGTATTGCTATAATTTCACACAAATAAGTATTGTAGACACTATAAACAGCAATACAATGAGGTATGTCCCATCTCTTAAACTTTTATAATTTGAGTTTGAGAGAGCGAAGCATGTAACGTTCCAGTTTCCCAAAAGTCTGCCACCTAGCTGAGAAAAACAGAATCCGGGCCTGGGACCGTCCTGCGGCTCTGCTGAAGAGCCGCAATAGCACAGTGTGGAAAGAAATACTTAATTGGAACGGTCAACAATGTGTGCTTGCAAACCAGACACACTTTGTAGACTGTTCCAATGAAGTGTTTCTTTCTACATATCAACAACAAATATTAGGTTGCGCAGAGATGGCAAATGGGAGCAACACTATTGCCCAGCAGCCTGAAATAGGAATCCTTGCCCGTCAATTCCAATAAAGAATAAAAATAAATAAATAAAACTTCGGCGCTCGGGACCAATAAATATGAGCAGACAGTGCAGACACAATCCTTTTTTTCCCATCATTATTTTATTCGTTTTTTTATTTTCTGAGAAGTATGTGCAAAGCTCAGGAAATGCAAGAATAAAAGTGATTTATATATACATTAGGAGGATTTTGTGAATATTGGAAAGGATTGTGTCTGCACTGTCTGCTCATATTTATTGGTCCCGAGCGCCGAAGTTTTATTTATTTATTTTTCTTTCTACATCTCGCTATTTCTGCTCTGCTGAAGAGCCGCAGGATGGTCCTGGGACCGGATTGTGTTTTTCTCAGCTAGGTGGCAGACTTCTGGGAAATCGGAACTTTACATGCTTCGCTCTCTCAAACTATAAAAGTTTGAGAGATGGGACATTGCTCTTTCTATTCATGTTTATAATTTCTACAATATTAATTTCTGTGAAATTATAGAAATATTATACCTTTAAGGACCAGGGTTTTTTTTTTAACTGAAAGGAGAGGGTTACATAGTGGTGACAAAGGAGAAAAGGAGTATAAACAAAAATATCGTTATGGGGAAAACAATGGCATGCATTAGAGTACACATGCAGTCGGACATACAAATTACCAGTGGAATACATATTATGGATTGTCATCTTGACATTAGATGACAGTCGGAGAAGGAAGAGATGGTGGGCGAGCCACCAATGGAAGGAGGGGGGGTGAGACTAAGCAGTTTACATCGGGAGAAAAGACAGAGAGGGGGGACTGGTAGCGGAAAAGGAAGGGTGAAGAAAGGGGAAGGGATTTAGGTGATGGGGGAACCACCACGGGGTACCAGTGCAAAGGGAAGTAATTATGAATCTGCTGTATAGATCCTCAAAGACGGATCAAGTGACCAGGGTTTTGTACACTGGAGGAGCAGAGACATTTTATTTGTACACTAGTTGAAGAGCCTGTTACACGGACCACAGTGCCACTGCCAGCGGTCGCTGGGCAGTCATGCACAGTAGAGACTGCCCGCTTCGCGGCTAGATACAGAGCTGGACGATCCGAATTCATGGGCAGTCTCTACTGCGCATGATTGCAGCACGCGCAGCAGTCTCTACTGCGCATGATTGCAGCACGCGCAGCAGTCTCTACTGCGCATGACTGCGTGGTTACAGATGTTTTAGCTAATTATTATATAGGATATGAGCGATCACAGGTACCCGCTCGCCAGGGGAATTCTGAAACTGATTGCTCCGGCCTTCAGGCACACTGTGATCATTTAACTCATGACATTCCAGGACTGTCAGTGGTCCTTAAAGGACCAAAAGTTGTGATGGTCCTCTCCCATTAAGGGGTTGAATCAATAGCAGATTTTATGTGTTCTCTGTGGTACAATTGGTTTCCCCCAAATGACTCAAAGCCTTTGTGCGTATGGTTCCTGATCAGCATATCTGGGACGCTTCTTTTTCCAAATCTCCAGAGGTCCACTAAGGTCTGGAGGAGGGAGTGTTCAAATGATGCAAATTATGTCATCGAGTGGGTGCTGCTTAACTGAAGTGGGCGGGATTGGGAGGAGGGGTTTGCCCTTAATATGTGCAGCAGTGAGAAGAACAGGGCAGAGAGTGATTGGAAGTGGCAGAGAAGTGGGCGGAGTTACAAAGGAACTCACTGAGCCCTGAGGATCAGCCTCTGTGCCAGGAGATCCGGTAATTAACCCCTTAGTGACCGGCCACGCACACACGAGGCCGGCACTTAACGCCCGACAAACTTTTTTCCCCATTACTTACAATTACTTTCGGGACGTACATGTACGTCCTCTGTCACTAAATGTCAGTTTCTGCGGGAAGTACATGTACATCCATTGTCGGGAAGGGGTTAATAAAAAATAATCAGAATCTCCGTGTCTGATCTGGCGAGTTCCCAGATGTACAGATCAATGATGTATTTAGGATTTCTGCTGCCCTAAAGCAAACCAAGTACATGCACCCAGCCACACACACTTTGTCCACCATCACTTTCTCCAACCTCTTTTGTATGCCACACCCCTTTCCTTAAAGACATAGAAGCAAATTTAATATATGGATATAGGCACAAACTGGCAAAGCTGCCTAATCTTGTTCTCCTCCCAATCTTGCACCCTAGGCCCTAAATACTTATATAAGGAGCAGTAAACTTTTTTTATGAAAACACATATTTTACAGAGCATTTCCTGCTGAATAAAACAAGGTCACTCCCATCGCTGTCAGGTGTTTTATTCAAAAATTATAGCAGTTCAAATAATCAGGAAGTGAATTCACTGTGTTTACTTCCTGATAGTTCTAACTGACAGAAAGTGAATTTACTGTGTTTACTTCCTGATAGTTCTGACAGGAAGTGACTCAGCAGTTTCTATCACATTCTATGGAGAACTGTATGTCTCGGACTTTTCTGACTTTCCTCTCCATTAGGATCTAACAGGAAATCTAATTAGAATTTGACCACTAGAGGGCACTGCTAATGTAAAAACAACATGGGTTTAAACTGTAATAACTCTGGAAATATAAATCTCTCAGCAGTGGGAGTACCCTTATTTTACTCAATAGGAAAATCCCTACAATATATATTTTTTCATAAAAAAAAGTTTACTTCTCCTTTAACTTTAAAGCAGAACTTTCATCATATTACTATAGCACCCCAAATCATGATCACATTAGCGATATGCACAATTGTAGTTTTATTTTCAAGAATAATTGCTGCATTAAAGAAAAATAGAACCTTCTATGCAGGCAGGCACCGGAGAACAGCGCAGACATCTTGCAGAGCCGGCATCTCTGCGTCTGCCTGTCCGTCCCCTTCCACTCCACGATTGGTGAGTTGAATGAATTGAGCCTACAGCAAGATCCCAGCCATTGCCTGCCTGCATAAAAGTTTCTATTTTTCTTTAATACAGTAATTATTTATTTGAAAATAAAACTACGACTGTGCATATCGCAAATGTAATTATCATTTGGGGAGCTATATTAATATGATGAAAGTTCTGCTTTAATAGCTTAAGATTCAGCTATAAATACAACCTATTCACTCCTATTGTGCTCATTTCAGGCTTTAAGCACCTCAAAAGTTCCTTGTCTTTTAGACCCATGATCCTGTGTCCCTCTCAAACTAATCACAACTTTTCAGTACTGAAGTCAACGTTCTGTTTAATGGTTGCTCAATATCTGCAGCTGTTAGACGTTGCAGCCACTTTTGGTGTTCTTCTATATATGTATAAGTATATAAGTGTGTAGATATTTTTTCTCTCTTAAAGGGATAGTAATGTTTCATAATAAAAGCAGCTCTAATTAATCATCATAGTGTTTAGACTTTGGAGAGTGTTATTTCAATTCGGTCAGAGTTGTAGTTCAAAAGTAATTCAATGATAAAGTATCCCCCTCCCACCCCTTTTACTGATGTAACACTGCTCAGCCAGATCAGAAGGGAGGTGCCCAGGTAGACTGCAGAGAAGGACAATCTTCAATTAAGATAAGGGAAAAACCTGAAAAACTTGTCAAGGGGGGCAGCGTTTCATTTTTCTCATAGAAGAAGATTGTCCCCATGCTATTATCTGTCTGGTCTATGGACTGGATTCCACATCTGAGAAGAGATGGCTTACACTAGGTAAAAGGGGCGGGAGGGGAAACTTTGCTTGTGAATATCTCTCAAACCATAAAGGTTTGAGAGATAAGACTTTTATCGTTCTTCATGTTTTTTAATTCCTACAAAATAAAATAAAAATAAAACAAAGTATTACTATCCCTTTAAATATATGTTTGGGCAAAACAACAGATAAGAGGTAAAGAATAAAGAGATAAAGATAAGAGAAGAGATGGCTTACACTAGGTAAAAGGGGCGGGAGGGGAAACTTTGCTTGTGAATATCTCTCAAACCATAAAGGTTTGAGAGATAAGACTTATATCATTATTCATGTTTTCTTAATGCCTACAATATAAAATAAAGATAAAATGAAGTATTACTATCCCTTTAAAGGGATAGTAATGTTTCTCAAAACAACAGCTCCAATTAATTTTCATAGTATTTGGCCGTGGAGAGTGTATTTAAATACTATCAGAGTTGCAGTACAAGAGTAATTGAATGATAAAGTATCCCCCTCCCACCCTTTTTACCTAGTGTAAGCCACCTCCCCTCAGATGTGGAATTTGGTCTCTTTTCCAGACAGCTGACATCAAGGGGACTATCTTCTTACTGTGATCATAAGGAAAACCCTGCCCCCTTGACAGGTTTTTTCCTTATGATCACTGAAGAGTGTCCCTCTCTGTGATCCATCCGGACAGTCTTGCTGCTCTGAGGTGAGCAGTGTTACATCAGTAAAAGGGGGTGGGAGGGAGGATACTTTATCATTCAACTACTCTTTAACTACAACTCTGATAGTGTTGAAATAACACTCTATGGCTCAAATATTCAAATAATATTGGAGAACTTGTGGTCCTGTTAGTAACTGTCATGTTCTCCTCCGTCTAAAACTGAAGATGCTATTTCTTGAGAAAAAGCACGAGGGACAATATTCATGTGGACATTATCTATCGTGGGAAATTATGAAATTATGTATGAAGAAAAAAACATTTGGGTTTGTTCCCTTTGAGAAATAGGTTCCTATGAGGTTCCCTGAGCCTCAGAGTCGTTAATTTTAAAATATTCAATTTTCTTTGGAAAATGGATACACTCACAACATGGGAAGGCTGCCTAATGTACTGCCCATGGCAATCCTCTGCCCCAGGCCTAAACCTAGTGGGCCTAGACCTAGATACATTATATTGCTTTTTATAGACTCTCTTTCCCATGGTGGGCAATGCTGCTGTTCAGCCTTTCCGAGGCTCTGAGTGCCCTCTAGGCAATGTCCTTATAATTACAGCTCAGCACATAGACACAAAAGCCATAACATACTGTAGCACTAAATCAAACATTAACTGGATATTATTATAAACTCTCTGAATCAGGGATGCGCACAGACAATTTGGGGGGGCAGGGGCTCAAATGAAAAAAAGGGCACTTCTCTATAAAATCGGACTGATTAAAATTTTTTTTTTTTTTCTTAAAAGGGCACTTTGGACAAAAAAAGGGCAGTGCTCAAGCCCCCCTTGATGTCTATGTGTGCACGTGCCTGCTCTGAATCCTATGCAAATCTGTGGAGTATATGAACTAGCACTGGGATGAGCAAAATAGGTTCCGTGAGCTGGATCCGGCCTGCAAGCCGATTTATTGTGGACCTTGTGTCTGGCTGGCTGTACGTAGAAAAACAGTTCTGCTATACTGAGACAATGTCACTTTTGGTTCTCACTGAGATGTTGGAATGATACATTTGACAATAAAGCATTAGGTTTTCTACAATGTATCATTGTAATAGAGCAGAGAGAACCCGAATTGATACATTGTCTGTGCAGCTGTGTGGTCAGTAGGAACAGACAGACTGAACTGTCTTTCATTTTGACTTCTCAGCTAGGAAAGGGGGGGACTACTAATCATGCCAGGAAAACTCTCCAGATTTGCCTCAGAGACTGCATTACCAGGTCTCCGAGGACAGAGGCTGATTCTCTGGTAGTGGTGAGTTTATTCTCCTTCCCACCCTGTTCTGCCCACTTCCCACCCACTTCTCTTCCTTTCCACCCTGTGCCGACCGCTTCTTCTCCTTCCCACTCTGTTCTTCCCACTTTCCTCCCACTTCTCCCTCCTTCTCACCTTGTTCTTCCCACTTCCCACCCACTTCTCATCCTTCCCACCCTGTTCCTCCCACTTCCTGCCACTTCTCCTCCTTCCCACCCTGTTCTGCCCACTTCCACCAACTTCTCTTCCTTTCCACCCTGTTTCCCTCCCACTTCTCACCCACTTCTCCTCCTTCCCACCCTGTTCCTCCCATTTTCTACCCACTTCTCCTCCTTCCCACCCTGTTTTTTCCCACTTTCCACCCACTTCTCATCCTTCCTACACTGTTCCTTCCACTTCCCACCCACTTCTCATCCTTCCCACCCTGTTCCTCCCACTTCTTCTTCCCACCATGTTCTTCCCACTTCCCACCTCCTTCCCTCCTTCCCACCCTGTTCTTCTCCCTTACCACCTTCCCACCCTGTTCCACCCACTTCTCCTCCTTCCACCCTGTTCCTCTCATTTCCCTTCCACTTCTCCTCCTTCCATTCTGTTCCTCCCACTTCCCTCCCACTTCTCCTCCTTCCCACTCTGTTCCTCCCACTTCCCATCCACTTCTCCTCCTTCCCACCATGTTCCTTCCACTTCTCACCCACTTCTCCTTCTTCCCACACTCTTCCTTCCACTTCCCCCCCCACTTCTCCTCTTTACCACCCTGTTCCTCCCTTCTCCTCCTTCCCACCCTGTTCTGCTCCCTTCACACCCTCTTCTTTTCCTTCCCATCCCCTTCCCCCCACTTCTCCTCCTTCCCACCATTTTCTCCTCTTTCCATCCTGTTCCTCCCTTCTCCTCCTCCCCACCCTGCTCTGCCCCTTTCCCACCCATTTCTTCTCCTTCCCATCTTGTTCCCTCCCACTTCTCCTCCTTCCCTCCCTGTTCTTTACACTTCCCACCCACCTCTCCTCCTTCCCACCCTGATCTGCTCCCTTCCCACCCATATGTCTCCTTCCCATCTTGCTCCTCCCACTTCCTTCCCACTTCTTCTCCTTCCCACCCTGTTCCTCCCACTTCCCTTCCGCTTTTCCTCTTCCCTCCCTCTTCTGCCCACTTCCCACCAACTCCCTGCCCACTTTATGACATGTAGCTTACCAAGCCTGCCCACCTGATTAAGCCACGCCCCTTGTATGATGTGCCACAATTAGCCCGTCTGGCAGCACATCGGCTCTCTCCAGCAGTTTCAAGGAGAAGGAGTTCACAGGTATACTACTAATGGAGCAGGGATGTTAGGAAGGGGTGAGACGCAGGGGTATTGTGTATATATCCATCTAAATACATTTGGAAAAGAGATGTGTCCACCCCTGCTTTAACTCTTCTTCAACTTGAGAGACCTTTATGTACAGGCTTCATAGAATAAAATAGGAATTGGAGACGTAGTGGAGACACAATCTCCCATCAATAACACCTTATACCTACCACCTACATCCCCCTCTCCTTCCTAGCCCGTTAGCCTCCCTGCGGGATGGCATATTTAAGAAACATGGTACAATACTTGAACACATGAACTGCCCCATAGGGAACAAATAAATAGCTGCATTCATTTAAATGGGCATTTTTTACAGTTCCATTTAAATTAATGAGCGTTTAGTGAGTTTATATGTTTTCCCTTTGGTGAAGTTGATTTTCTCCAGAATTTTCACCGCTTTGCTTAATACATTAGCCTTAGGGTGACCACCTGTCCCTGATCACCCAGGACAGTCCCTGATTTTGAATGTGTGTCCCTTGTCCTGATGATGACTTCCTGGGACAATAAAAAGTCCTGGAAAGAAGACTCCAGAGCAAAGAGGTCTAAACACTAGAAGGAGAACATCCCATTGCCTACTGTGACAGGAAGTGACGCCTCTGCTGGACTACAAGAAAATGGCCTCCAGACAGATCGCTAAACACTAGAGAGAATGGAGCCTTTAATTCTGATTTCAAACAGGACATGCAGTACAATTTTGTAGTAGTATAAGGCTAGTCTAAGGACGTGAAGTGCCTGTTCTTGGTAGTCACCACAGTCATCACTTTCTGTCACAGCAGTCAAAGGGCAGTTCCCCCTCTAGTGTTTAGAACTCTGTGGTGCGCCAGATAAAGAGCAGGCAGTGTACTTTTGTCTAGTGATGTACAATGACCTCATCCGCATGACTGCGCTAAAGCCGAGGACAAGTACTCTGCTACTCTCGTCTCTGCAGTGTCCCTGAATGGCAGACTGGATATGTGGTCACCCTAGCCTCCACTGCTCTAAGGCAGTGGTGATTTATTTCTCCAGAATCCTTTGCTCTCATATGGACTTCAGTGACCTCAATGCATGGAAAACACAACCACCAGGGATATTTATGCAAATAAATTGAAACCCAGTATATGCATTTTTAGTTATGTTAAAGGGATAACAATGTCTCCACAAAAACAGTAGCTCCAATTAATCTTCATAGTATTTGGGCCTTGTAGAGTGTTATTTCAATACTGTCAGAGTTTGTAGTACAAGAGTAATTGAATGATAAAGTTTCCCCCTCCCACCCCTTTTACCTAGTGTAAGTCACCTCCCCTCAGATGTGGGAATCTGGTCCCTTGACTGGGACAGGGTCACAGCAGGGGACAATCTTCTTACTGTGATCATAAGGAAAACCCTGCCCCCCTTGACAGGTTTTTCCTTACACTCACTGAAGATTGTCCTCTCTGCGATCCATCTGGACAGTCTTGCTGCTGTGAGGAGAGCAGTGTTACATCAGTAAAAGAGATGGGAGGGGGTTACTTTATCATTCAATTACTCTTGTACTACAACTCTGATAGTATTGAAATAACACTCTACAAGGCCCAAATACTATGAAGATTAACTGGAGCTGCTTTTATTGTGAAACATTACTATCTCTTTAAGGGTTACAACATAGTATAATATTTAGGAATTAATGGATTAATGTATTTCTGTTTAGCCTGAAAATCTAATCCTATCTCCATGGTAACCTGAGCAGCAAGGCATCTCTTTTACATAGACGTCGTTATGATTCCAGTGTACTGTGCATTGTTTATTTATGTTCTTCGGGCAGAGGATGCTGGAGGGACTAAAGCAAGTACCTTGAAAGAATTGATAGAACCGAAAAATGCATTGGAAAACCTGATGGAATGAATGATTACTCAGATAAAAAAAAAGGATCATCACTTGGGAGTCAGCTCAAACCTTATAAAATCAAACTTGCTCACACCTCTGACATCCATATGTTTAAACTACAAATAAATGGTGAACCACTTAAAGGGATAGTAATACTTTAAAACAACTTTACTTAATATTGTGGCCCTTACAAATACAAATTAAATTAGCCCCGCGGCATCTCTCAAACCTGTATGGTTTGAGAGATAGCTGTTTCCAAAGTTCCCATTCCCTTACGTCAGCGTTTTAGCTGACTGCAGGGGAATCCGGTCCCGGGAGCGGTGGAGGCCCTTCAGCAGAGCCGAGATCGCATTATAGAAAGAGAAATCCTTCACTGAAATGGTCTTCTACGTGTGCTTGGTTTGCAAGCACACATAGAAGACCGTTTCAGTGAAGGATTTCTGTTTCTATAACACGATCTCAGCTCTGCTGCAGAGCAGCCACTTGTTCAGGGACAGGATTCCCCCGCAGTCAGCTACAACGCTGATGTCAGGGGAGTGCGACCTTTGAAAGCGTCTGTCTCTCAAACCATACGGGTTTGAGAGATGCCACTGGGCTCATTTAATTTGTATTTGTAAGGGCTACAATATTAAGTAAAGTTGTTTTAAAGTATTACTATTCCTTTAACGTTAACCCTTTGGATGTTAGAGACGTCTGCACATTGCATATAAATATCTATACCATCCAATAGATTAAAGGAAAATTATACTGGAAAAATAAATTGGTGCTGATTACCTAGAAATAGTCTGTAGTGTATTTTTATACTCTTGTATTCTGTAAATGTATTTAGTAAGGCTTGTTTTGATTTGCTGTTCGAGCACAGCTTAGCAGGGGTATGAAGGGAAAGGAGGTTTCGACTTCAGCAGAGGAAGGGTTTTTTTACAGTAAGGTCTGTTAAATTATGAATTCCTTACCCAAGGAAGTGATTATTGCAGATACAATGAATACATTTAAGAGATTAGATACATTTCTTTCAAAATGGAACATACAGGGTTATACCGTGTATTAGTAGGCAAAACAGGAAGGTCCAATAAAGACTAACTAATTTGGCAGAAGGAAAGCTATATAATTCTCATGTCTCTGGGTTATGAAGCAAGGGTTGAAAGTGATAGAGTTGTGTCTTTGTTGACCTAATTTATTATGTTATTATGATCTCAAGTAAGAAATTAGCCATTTACTGTAATTTGTGATACAATTGAAGGCCATTGCAATGATACTGTAAGTCTGTGTGGTCTCCACCATCATTTTAAAGGTATAGTAATGGTGTATTACATTCTATGTTATTAATCCCTTAAGCACCAAATTACTTCGTAATGCATTTCACACCCCTCTGGTCCTTAAGGGGTGGAAGAATGTGACTGATGTCAATCACATTCTTTAAAGGGATAGTAATACTTAAAATGTAAAAAAATGTATGTTGTAGGGTTTATGTCTCTGAATAAAACAAGGGGACTCCCACTGCTGAGAGATATTTTATTAAAAATTATAACAGCTCAAACTTGAATTTTTTAGGTGCAATATCACAGTGGCCTGAAAATTTACAGTGGCGCTATTGCTACACCATCCTATGTACAGCTCTGGTCCGTAGACCATAAATCGCCAAAGGATGGTGTAGCAACAGCGCCACTGTAAATTTTCAGGCCACTGTGATATTGCACCTAAAAATTTCAAGTTTGAACTGTTATAATTTTTTAATAAAATATCTCCAGCAGTGGGAATACCCTTGTTTTATTTGGGGACACAAACCCTACAAAATGTATTTTTTTGCATCTTAAGTATTACTATCCCTTTAATACTCAGTACTTTTAAATATATAATAGTCTTTATTGCGGCCCTCCCTCTCCCATCCCTGCCATCAGCCCCTTCTGCAGTGAAGGGGCTGAAGTGGTCTGCTACCCACAAGGGGGTCAGTTACCATACCAACTCAATAGGAGCTTACGTACACAGAGACACTTGTTCCTGTAGAAGCTAATTAAATGCATCCTGAGCACTGTTTGAGTTGCAGTGACGTGAGCTCCCTCTATCTTCAGCCTTTAAAAGAAGCCTGTAAATCAAACGTATTCGCAAAAGATCACTAGAGTTTTTCTTGAGTACATCTCTCTTCCGTCTGTTCATCTAAACAGCAAGTACAAGAAATGTACAAATCTATTAATGAGGAAAACAGAAATGCAGGTAGAGTATCTACAAGTTCCAAGCACTAATCGGATATATCTCAAGACGATAATAATACTCACGGAGCCAGAAAGAAGTTTATTGTGTATCATTGTTTGAGAAAGTATCGGTTTTGTATGCTGCGAAACGCGTTACATTCTAATGAACTAATTTTTTTTATTCATATTAGTTGTTAAATCTAAGACCATATATTAAGGTCTATTTTAATAAATATATATTTTTGATACTTGATCCAATAGCACGTATACCCTTTCTTTTATATAATAACGATGCCGCTAGTATATAGTGGTTGATTAACCCTTTGGGTACCGGATTGGAAATGGAAAGACAAAGAGCTCATTTGGTGGTGCTTGAGCAGGGACAAGCGTTATATTAATCCCTGTAAGCGACATCTATGCCAGTGTACTGTGGAAACACGGGTAAACGTGGCTCTGTGACTATTATTGCCTTCTTGATATATATATCCGATTAGGTCTTACAAATTGTAGATACTCTACCCGCACTACTATTTTCTTCATTACTTTGGGTCCCTATGGTGGAAAGCCCTGCCTTACATCGGATGGATCTCTGATGATCTGCTGAGGAATTATAGGCCGGAGGTGGGAGTGGGCATCGTTGTCTCCCACATGCTAATTTTGTGTGCTCCGTATATAAGTACTTAGTAGACCAACAAAGATTGTGAGTACCCAGGAGAGAGAGTGAAAATTCTGAGAATCTTATTACATTTAAAGCAGAACTACCACCCGACACAATCTTTAGCTTCACTAAATCCCTATCTGGCGACTAGCCGCTAGTCCCCAGCATAATTACCTTATTTAATAGATTTCTGCGCTCTTCCATGGGTGACAGGCAGGACGGAGCGCGGACATCTTGCCCTTGTGACGTCTGTGCGCCTGCACTGTCAGTCCCAGCCGGGTCTAGGAGGTGTTGATAGGAGCCATTTGGCTCCGGCTGGAACTGACAGCGCAGACGTGCAGACATCACAGTGGCAAGATGTCCGCGCTCCGTCCTGCCTGTTGCCCATGGAAGAGAGGAGAAATCTATTAAATAAGGTAATTATTCTGGTGACTAGCGCTACTAAGCAGCTCGTCGCCAGATGGGGACTTAGTGAAGCTAAAGATTGTGTCGGGTGGTAGTTCCCCTTTAAGAACATACTACTCTATGAGGCGCCCCTCTGTTTTCTTTTCTTTTTACAAATCTATTAGGCACTTACATATATTTTTGCTATTCCGCCCCTGAACCTGCACTTCTGTACAAATGCTTTAGTTCACATCAGAGCACAGAATTTCACCATTAAAGGGATAGTAATACTTCATTTTAACTTTATTTTATTTTGTAGGCATTAAAAAAACATGAAGAATGATATAAGTCTTATATCTCAAACCTTTATGGTTTATGAGATATTCACAAGCAAAGTTTCCCCTCCCCGCCCCTTTTACCTAGTGTAAGTCATCTCTTCTCAGATGTGGAATCCAGTCCATAGATCAGACAGATAACAGAAGGGGACAATCTTCTTCCTATGAGAACAATGAAAGCCCTTCCCCCCTTGACAAGTTTTTCCGCTTTTTCCCTTATCTTAATTGAAGATTGTCCCTCTCTGCAGTCTACCTGGGCACCTCCCTTCTGATTTGGCTGAAGGGGGGGGGATACTTTGCTTGTGAATATCTCTTAAACCATAAAGGTTTGAGAGATAAGACTTATATCGTTCTTCATGTTTTTTTTAATGCCTATAAAATAAAATAAGGATAAAACGAAGTATTACTATCCCTTTAAATAGACTTTAAAGATGCGGTATCTCCGAGGAGACAGTTGACAGTTCTGTTAAGAAAAAAAATGAGTTTAAAATTTATTTTCTCCCATTAAAGAAATAAATCAGAATTGTGCTTTTATTTTTTTGTTCTAACATCTCTAACACATAAAATGTTAACCCTTTCAGTGCCAGAGGGGTACGGAACGCATTGCTTTGCAATGCGTTCCGTCCCCCTCTGGCACTCAAAGGGTTAAACTGTCTTTCCCCATTGCCACAGCAACACGCGAAGCTCGGTAGATTCTTTAATCTTATGTTTTCCCTCTCTGGTGAAGTCAGCGGCTCATATCCCAGCCAGCCCCCTCATCTTATACTGAGTCTTCAAATCTTCTTCAGTGGGGTTGGCTTTTGGAAATCAGGGGGACTCACTTTAAAAGATAAAAAACTACAGAAGGAAAAGGTAACCAGCTGTATTTAAAGAGGAACTTTCACCTTATTTAAAGTCGCCCTGCAATAATTAGGCAGATGACTAGCTTAATAATAGTTCTCTCACAGAACTGCACGATTCTAAAGAAATCCTTAAAGTGATAGTAATGTGTCACAATAAAAGCAGCTCCAATTAATCTTCATAGTATTTGGACTCTGGAGAGTGTTATTTCAGTACTGTCAGAGTTGTAGTTCAAGAGTAATTCAATGACAAAATATCCCCCTCCCGCCCCTTTTACCTAGTGTAAGTCATCTCTTCTCAGGTGTGGAATCCAGTCCATAGACCAGACAGATAACAGCAGGGGACAATCTTCTTCCTATGAGAACAATGAAAGCCCTGCCCCCCTTGACAAATTTTTCAGGTTTTTCCCTTATCTTAACTAAAGATTGTCCCTCTCTGCAGTCTACCTGGGCACCTCCCTTCTGATCTGGCTGAACAGTGTTACATCAGTAAAAGGGACAGGAGGGGGATATTTTGTCATTGAATTACTCTTGAACTACAACTCTGACAGAATTGAAATAACACTCTCCAAAGTCCAAATACTGTGATGATTAATTAGAGCTGATTTTATTATGAAACATTACTATCCCTTTAATCTACGGAGATGGGAAGCCAGGCATCAGAGCAGACATCTTGACTGCATGACTGCGCTGTCAGTCCTGGTCTCCATTAAGAAGCATTGCACTGTGCCACAAGGTAACCGGAAGAGACTGACGGCGCAGGCGCACAGGAGGCACTAACCTGGACGTCAGTCTCCAAAGATTAACAATTACTTTAGAATCGTGTAGTTCTGAGAGGTACAATAACTATTATAAAGCTAGTCGTCCTCTGCCTAATTATTGCAGGGGGACTTTAAATAAGGTGAAATTTCCACTTTAACCCTTTGGGTTCCAGAGTTCCAGAAGGTGTCTAGTATGTTGCAACAAAATGCATTGGATACCTATATGGCACTCAAAGGGTTAAACGCCCAGACAAATTAATATAAAGGTAAAGCTATCAAAATCTGTATGCTTCTAATATGCGCAGGACAGAGGAGCATTAGTGATAGGCTCATCAATATTGTATCCTATATAATAATTCGCTAAAACGTGTGTAACGACGCAGTCATGCGCAGTAAAGACTGCCCACGCCGCGGCCGATACAGAGATGGACGCTCCTCCGGAGCGTCCAGCTCTATATCAGCTGCGGAGCGGGCAGTCTCTACTGTGCGTGACTGCCCCGCAACCGGCTGGCAGTGGCACTGTGGCCCGTGTAACAGGCTCTTCAACAAGTCTATTAATAAAGTCTTTGTCATGTTAAAATGGAGTGTTAAAGGGATAGTAATGTTTCATAATAAAAGCAGCTCTAATTTATCATCATAGTATTTGGACTTTGGAGAGTGTTATATGAATACTGTCAGAGTTGTAGTTCAAGAGTAATTCAATGACAAAGTATCCCCCTCCCGCCCCTTTTACTGATGTAACACTGCTCAGCCAGATCAGAAGGGAGGTGCCCAGGTAGACTGCAGAGAGGGACAATCTTCAATTAAGATAAGGTAAAACCTGAAAAACTTGTCAAGGGGGGCAGGGCTTTCATTGTTCTCATAGGAAGAAGATTGTCCCCTGCTGTTATCTGTCTGGTCTATGGACTGTAATTCAACATTTGAGAAGAGATGGCTTACACTAGGTAAAAGGGGCGAGAGGGGAAACTTTGCTTGTGAATATCTCTTACACCATAAAGGTTTGAGAGATAAGACTTATATCGTTCTTCATGTTTTTTTAATACCTACAAAATAAAATAAAGATAAAACGAAGTATTACTGTCCCTTTAATTTGGGTGCAGAAGAAGGGAATGTACAGTACCACCCATGCATTTCAATTCTGCCCACCAATTGGTGGAAACAAGCATTGGGGGAGATGCACTAAGGTATTATAAAGAGGTGATAAAGCGGAGATGACTTCTCCAGTGATATCACTTCTCCAATTCCTATGTTATTCTAAAGAACCAATTCACTAACATTTCTTAAAGGGGAACTATCACCTCTATACATGTTTGCCTCTGTGTAATGTTCCTATAGAGATAACATGTAATCTGTGTGTTTGGGATTTCGCCATAGCCTGCATCATATAAAAAAACGCACACAGATTACATGTTATTGCTAAAGGAACATTACACAGAGGGAAACTTGTATAGAGGTGATAGTTCCCCTTTAAGTTTTGGAGATCTTAGTGAATTGGCTCCATAGAATAACATAGGAACTGGACAAGTGATATCACTGGAGAAGTTATCTCCACTTTATCACCTCTTTATCACCGCTTAGTGAATAACCCCCAATGTTTTCCAAATGTAAGGTTTAGTACATAACAGTTTCACTATGTCTGCTTTCAAAGTCCCACACAGGAAGCTCTCAGAAAGAAAAATTCAGATAGATCCATGTCAGGGGCATAAAAGTATAAAAAACAGGTGAAGATAAAAATAAAAATAAAATGATAGCATTACATATTATACATTTGCAGATTATATAACATCAAAATAAAGGGTTACTGTTCCTTTAACACAAGACAATATCTTTATGGGTAATATATACTGACTTGTTCTAGTTACAATTGAAGATCAAAATATTGGGATACTAAGGGCCAACTGCACACCAGTTGATTTAAATACAGTGGCTAACACTCAACTCTAGACATAGCTGTTACCTTGGTTGCCTAGGTTATAACCACTTCTCTAGAAAGCTACCAGACTACATGTGCTCTCCATATTAACTATAACCTCCACTGCTAACAACTCACTGACTATTCCACACTACCTGAGCAGTATGATCACTCCAGATCTCCATACTAACTATAACCTCCACTGCTAACAACTCACTGACTATTCCACACTACCTGAGCAGTATGATCACTCCAGATCTCCTTACTAACTATAACCTCCACTGCTAACAACTCACTGACTATTCCGCACTACCTGAGCAGTATGATCACTCCAGATCTCCATACTAACTATAACTTCCACTGCTAACAACTCTCTGACTATTCCACACTACCTGAGCAGTATGATCACTCCAGATCTCCATACTAACTATAACCTCCACTCCACTGCTAACAACTCACTGACTATTCCACACTACCTGCGCAGTATGATCACTCCAGATTGCCATACTAACTATAACCTCCACTGCTAACAACTCACTGACTATTCCACACTACCTGAGCAGTATGATCACTCCAGATCTCCATACTAACTATAACCTCCACTACTAACAACTCACTGACTATTCCACACTACCTGAGCAGTAGGATCACTCCAGCTCTCCATACTAACTATAACCTCCGCTCTACTGCTAACAACTCATGGACTATTCCACACTACCTGAGCAGTATGATCACTCCAGATCTCCATACTAACTATAACCTCCACTACTAACAACTCAACGACTATTCCACATTACCTGAGCAGTATGCTCACTCCAGATCTCCATACTAACTATAACCTCCGCTCTACTGCTAACAACTCACTGACTATTCCAAACTACCTGAGCAGTATGATCACACCAGATCTCCATACTAACTATAACCTCCATTCCACTACTAACAACTAACTGACTATTCCACATTACCTGAGCAGTATGCTCACTCCAGATCTCAATACTAACTATAACCTCCGCTCTACTGCTAACAACTCACTGACTATTCCATACTACCTGAGCAGTATGATCACACCAGATCTCCATACTAACTATAACCTCCATTCCACTACTAACAACTAACTGACTATTCCACATTACCTGAGCAGTATGCTCACTCCAGATCTCAATACTAACTATAACCTCCATTCCACTACTAACAACTCACTGACTATTCCACACTACTTGAGCAATATGATAACTCCAGATCTCCATACTAACTATAACCTCCACTGCTAACAACTCACTGACTATTCCACACTACCTGAGCAGTATGATCACTCCAGATCTCCATACTAACTATACCCTCCGCTCCACTACTAACAACTCACTGACTATTCCACTCTACCTGAGCAGTATGATCACTCCATCTCTCCATACTAACTATACCCTCCGCTCCACTACTAACAACTCACTGACTATTCCACACTACCTGAGCAGTATAATCACTCCAGATCTCCATACTAACTATAACCTCCGCTCCACTACTAACAACTCACTGACTATTCCGCACTACCTGAGCAGTATGATCACTCCAGATCTCCATACTAACTATAACCTCCACTGCTAACAACTCACTGACTATTCCACACTACCTGAGCAGTATGATCACTCCAGATCTCCTTACTAACTATAACCTCCACTACTAACAACTCACTGACTATTCCACACTAGCTGAGCAGTATGATCATTCCAGATCTCCATACTAACTATAACCTCCACTGCTATCAACTCACTGACTATTCCACACTACCTGAGCGGTATGATCACTCCAGATCTCCATACTAACTATAACCTCCACTGCTAACAACTCACTGACTATTCCACACTACCTGAGCAGTATGATCACTAGAGATCTCTATACTAACTATAACCTCCACTGCTAACAACTCACTGACTATTCCACACTACCTGAGCAGTATGATCACTCCAGATCTCCATACTAACTATAACCTCCACTACTAACAACTCACTGACTATTTCACACCACCTGAGCAGTATGATCACTCCAGATCTCCATACTAACTATAACCTCCACTGCTAACAACTCACTGACTATTCCACACTACCTGAGCAGTATGATCACTCCAGCTCTCCATACTAACTATAACCTCCGCTCCACTACTAACAACTCACTGACTATTCCACACTACCTGAGCAGTATGATCACTCCAGATCTCCATACTAACTATAACCTCCACTGCACTAACAACTCACTGACTATTCCACACTACCTGAGCAGTATAATCACTCCAGATCTCCATACTAACTATAATCTCCTCTCCACTGCTAACAAGTCACTGACTATTCCACACTACCTGAGCGGTATGATCACTCCAGATCTCCATACTAACTATAACCTCCACTGCTAACAACTCACTGACTATTCCACACTACCTGAGCAGTATGATCACTCCAGATCTCCTTACTAACTATAACCTCCACTGCTAACAACTCACTGACTATTCCGCACTACCTGAGCAGTATGATCACTCCAGATCTCCATACTAACTATAACTTCCACTACTAACAACTCACTGACTATTCCACACTACCTGAGCAGTAGGATCACTCCAGCTCTCCATACTAACTATAACCTCCGCTCTACTGCTAACAACTCATGGACTATTCCACACTACCTGAGCAGTATGATCACTCCAGATCTCCATACTAACTATAACCTCCACTACTAACAACTCAACGACTATTCCACATTACCTGAGCAGTATGCTCACTCCAGATCTCCATACTAACTATAACCTCCGCTCTACTGCTAACAACTCACTGACTATTCCAAACTACCTGAGCAGTATGATCACACCAGATCTCCATACTAACTATAACCTCCATTCCACTACTAACAACTCACTGACTATTCCACATTACCTGAGCAGTATGCTCACTCCAGATCTCAATACTAACTATAACCTCCGCTCTACTGCTAACAACTCACTGACTATTCCACACTACCTGAGCAGTATGATCACTCCAGATCTCCATACTAACTATAACCTCCATTCCACTACTAACAACTCACTGACTATTCCACACTACTTGAGCAATATGATAACTCCAGATCTCCATACTAACTATAACCTCCACTGCTAACAACTCACTGACTATTCCACACTACCTGAGCAGTATGATCACTCCAGATCTCCATACTAACTATACCCTCCGCTCCACTACTAACAACTCACTGACTATTCCACTCTACCTGAGCAGAATGATCACTCCATCTCTCCATACTAACTATACCCTCCGCTCCACTACTAACAACTCACTGACTATTCCACACTACCTGAGCAGTATAATCACTCCAGATCTCCATACTAACTATAACCTCCGCTCCACTACTAACAACTCACTGACTATTCCGCACTACCTGAGCAGTATGATCACTCCAGATCTCCATACTAACTATAACCTCCACTGCTAACAACTCACTGACTATTCCACACTACCTGAGCAGTATAATCACTCCAGATCTCCATACTAACGATAACCTCCGCTCCACTACTAACAACTCACTGACTATTCCGCACTACCTGAGCAGTATGATCACTCCAGATCTCCATACTAACTATAATCTCCACTACTAACAACTCACTGACTATTCCACACTACCTGAGCAGTATGATCACTCCAGATCTCCATACTAACTATAACCTCCACTGCTAACAACTCACTGACTATTCCACACTACCTGAGCAGTATGATCACTCCAGATCTCCATACTAACTATAACCTCCACTGCTAACAACTCACTGACTATTCCACACTACCTGAGCAGTATGATCACTCCAGATCTCCATACTAACTATAACCTCCACTACTAACAACTCACTGACTATTCCACACTACCTGAGCAGTATGATCACTCCAGATCTCCATACTAACTATATCCTCCGCTCCACTGCTAACAACTCACTGACTATCCCACACTACCTGAGCAGTATGATCACTCCAGATCTCCATACTAACTATAACCTCCACTGCTAACAACTCACTGCGTATTCCACACTACCTGAGCAGTATGACCACTCCAGATCTCCATACTAACTATAACCTCCGCTCCACTGCTAACAACTCACTGACTATCCCACACTACCTGAGCAGTATGATCACTCCAGATCTCCATACTAACTATAACCTCCACTGCTAACAACTCACTGACTATTCCACACTACCTGAGCAGTATGACCACTCCAGATCTCCATACTAACTATAACCTCCGCTCCACTGCTAACAACTCACTGACTATTCCACACTACCTGAGCAGTATGATCACTCCAGCTCTCCATACTAACTATAACCTCCACTCCACTGCTAACAACTCACTGACTATCCCACACTACCTGAGCAGTATGATCACTCCAGATCTCCATACTAACTATAACCTCCACTACTAACAACTCACTGACTATTCCACACTACCTGAGCAGTATGATCACTCCATATCTCCATACTAACTATAACCTCCACTACTAACAACTCACTGACTATTCCACACTACCTGAGCAGTATGATCACTCCAGATCTCCATACTAACTATAACCTCCGCTCTACTGCTAACAACTCACTGACTATTCCACACTACCTGAGCAGTATAATCACTCCAGATCTCCATACTAACTATAACCTCCGCTACTAACAACTCACTGACTATTCCACAGTACCTGAGCAGTATGATCACTCCAGATCTCCGTGCTAACTATAACCTCCACTCCACTGCTAACAACTCACTGACTATTCCACACTACCTGAGCAGTATGATCACTCCAGATCTCCATACTAACTATAACCTCCACTGCTAACAACTCACTGACTATTCCACACTACCTGAGCAGTATGATCACTCCAGATCTCCATACTAACTATAACCTTCGCTGCTAACAACTCACTGACTATTCCACACTACCTGAGCAGTATGATCACTCCAGATCTCCATACTAACTATAACCTCCACTCCACTACTAACAACTCACTGACTATTCCACACTACCTGAGCAGTATGATCACTCCAGATCTACATACTAACTATAACCTCCACTGCTAACAACTCACTGACTATTCCACACTACCTGAGCAGTATGATCACTCCAGATCTCCATACTAACTATAACCTCCACTACTAACAACTCACTGACTATTCCACACTACCTGAGCAGTATGATCACTGCAGATCTCCATACTAACTATAACCTCCACTACTAACAACTCACTGACTATTCCACACTACCTGAGCAGTATGATCACTCCAGATCTCCATACTAACTATAACCTCCACTGCTAACAACTCACTGACTATTCCACACTACCTGAGCAGTATGATCACTCCAGATCTCCATACTAACTATAACCTCCACTACTAACTACTCACTGACTATTCCACACTACCTGAGCAGTATGATCACTCCAGATCTCCATACTAACTATAACCTCCACTGCTAACAACTCACTGACTATTCCACACTACCTGAGCAGTATGATCACTCCAGATCTCCATACTAACTATAACCTCCACTGCTAACAACTCACTGACTATTCCACACTACCTGAGCAGTATGATCACTCCAGATCTCCATACTAACTATAACCTCCACTACTAACAACTCACTGACTATTCCACACTACCTGAGCAGTATGATCACTCCAGATCTCCATACTAACTATAACCTCCACTGCTAACAACTCACTGACTATTCCACACTACCTGAGCAGTATGATCACTCCAGATCTCCATACTAACTATAACCTCCACTACTAACAACTCACTGACTATTCCACTCTACCTGAACAGTATGATCACTCCAGATATCCATACTAACTATAACCTCCACTACTAACAACTCACTGACTATTCCACTCTACCTGAACAGTATGATCACTCCAGATCTCCATACTAACTATAACCTCCACTCCACTGCTAACAACTCACTGACTATTCCACATTACCTGAGCAGTGTGATCACTCCAGATCTCCATACTAACTATAACCTCCACTGCACTGCTAACAACTCACTGACTATTCCACTCTACCTGAACAGTATGATCACTCCAGATCTCCATACTAACTATAACCTCCACTGCTAAAAACTCACTGACTATTCCACACTACCTGAGCAGTATGATCACTCCAGATCTCCATACTAACTATAACCTCCACTGCTAACAACTCACTGACTATTCCACACTACCTGAGCAGTATGATCACTCCAGATCTCCATACTAACTATAACCTCCACTACTAACAACTCACTGACTATTCCACACTACCTGAGCAGTATGATCACTCCAGATCTCCATACTAACTATAACCTCCACTGCTAACAACTCACTGACTATTCCACACTACCTGAGCAGTATGATCACTCCAGATCTCCATACTAACTATAACCTCCACTACTAACTACTCACTGACTATTCCACACTACCTGAGCAGTATGATCACTCCAGATCTCCATACTAACTATAACCTCTACTGCTAACAACTCACTGACTATTCCACACTACCTGAGCAGTATGATCACTCCAGATCTCCATACTAACTATAACCTCCACTGCTAACAACTCACTGACTATTCCACACTACCTGAGCAGTATGATCAGTCCAGATCTCCATACTAACTATAACCTCCACTACTAACAACTCACTGACTATTCCACACTACCTGAGCAGTATGATCACTCCAGATCTCCATACTAACTATAACCTCTACTGCTAACAACTCACTGACTATTCCACACTACCTGAGCAGTATGATCACTCCAGATCTCCATACTAACTATAACCTCCACTACTAACAACTCACTGACTATTCCACTCTACCTGAACAGTATGATCACTCCAGATCTCCATACTAACTATAACCTCCACTCCTCTGCTAACAACTCACTGACTATTCCACATTACCTGAGCAGTGTGATCACTCCAGATCTCCATACTAACTATAACCTCCACTGCACTGCTAACAACTCACTGACTAGTCCACACTACCTGAACAGTATGATCACTCCAGATCTCCATACTAACTATAACCTCGACTGCTAACAACTCACTGACTATTCCACACTACCTGAGCAGTATGATCACTCCAGATCTCCATACTAACTATAACCTCCACTGCTAACAACTCACTGACTATTCCACACTACCTGAGCAGTATGATCACTCCAGATCTCCATACTAACTATAACCTCCACTACTAACAACTCACTGACTATTCCACACTACCTGAGCAGTATGATCACTCCAGATCTCCATACTAACTATAACCTCCACTGCTAACAACTCACTGACTATTCCACACTACCTGAGCAGTACAATCACTCCAGATCTCCATACTAACTATAACCTCCACTACTAACTACTCACTGACTATTCCACACTACCTGAGCAGTATGATCACTCCAGATCTCCATACTAACTATAACCTCCACTACTAACAACTCACTGACTATTCCACACTACCTGAGCAGTATGATCACTCCAGATCTCCATACTAACTATAACCTCTACTGCTAACAACTCACTGACTATTCCACACTACCTGAGCAGTATGATCACTCCAGATCTCCATACTAACTATAGCCTCCACTCCACTGCTAACAACTCACTGACTATTCCACACTACCTGAGCAGTATGATCACTGCAGATCTCCATACTAACTATAACCTCCACTACTAACAACTCACTGACTATTCCACACTACCTGAGCAGTATGATCACTCCAGATCTCCATACTAACTATAACCTCCACTGCTAACAACTCACTGACTATTCCACACTACCTGAGCAGTACAATCACTCCAGATCTCCATACTAACTATAACCTCCACTACTAACTACTCACTGACTATTCCACACTACCTGAGCAGTATGATCACTCCAGATCTCCATACTAACTATAACCTCCACTACTAACAACTCACTGACTATTCCACACTACCTGAGCAGTATGATCACTCCAGATCTCCATACTAACTATAACCTCTACTGCTAACAACTCACTGACTATTCCACACTACCTGAGCAGTATGATCACTCCAGATCTCCATACTAACTATAGCCTCCACTCCACTGCTAACAACTCACTGACTATTCCACACTACCTGAGCAGTATGATCACTGCAGATCTCCATACTAACTATAACCTCCACTACTAACAACTCACTGACTATTCCACACTACCTGAGCAGTATGATCACTCCAGATCTCCTTACTAACTATAACCTCCACTGCTAACAACTCACTGACTATTCCACACTACCTGAACAGTATGATCACTCCAGATCTCCATACTAACTATAACCTCCACTACTAACAACTCACTGACTATTCCACACTACCTGAGCAGTATGATCACTCCAGATCTCCATACTAACTATAACCTCCACTGCTAACAACTCACTGACTATTCCACACTACCTGAGCAGTATGATCACTGCAGATCTCCATACTAACTATAATCTCCACTACTAACAACTCACTGACTATTCCACACTACCTGATCAGTATGCTCACTCCAGATCTCCATACTAACTATAACCTCTACTGCTAACAACTCACTGACTATTCCACACTACCTGAGCAGTATGATCACTCCAGATCTCCATACTAACTATAACCTCTACTGCTAACAACTCACTGACTATTCCACACTACCTGATCAGTATGCTCACTCCAGATCTCCATACTAACTATAACCTCCACTACTAACAACTCACTGACTATTCCACACTACCTGAGCAGTATGATCACTCCAGATCTCCATACTAACTATAGCCTCCACTCCACTGCTAACAACTCACTGACTATTCCACACTACCTGAGCAGTATGATCACTGCAGATCTCCATACTAACTATAGCCTCCACTGCTAACAACTCACTGACTATTCCACACTACCTGAGCAGTATGCTCACTCCAGATCTCCATACTAACTATAACCTCCACTACTAACAACTCACTGACTATTCCACACTACATGAGCAGTATGATCACTGCAGATCTCCATACTAACTATAACCTCCACTACTAACAACTCACTGACTATTCCACACTACCTGAGCAGTATGATCACTCCAGATCTCCATACTAACTATAACCTCCACTACTAACAACTCACTGACTATTCCACACTACCTGAGCAGTATGATCACTCCAGATCTCCATACTAACTATAGCCTCCACTCCACTGCTAACAACTCACTGACTATTCCACACTACATGAGCAGTATGATCACTGCAGATCTCCATACTAACTATAACCTCCACTACTAACAACTCACTGACTATTCCACACTACCTGAGCAGTATGATCACTCCAGATCTCCATACTAACTATAACCTCCACTACTAACAACTCACTGACTATTCCACACTACCTGAGCAGTATGATCACTCCAGATCTCCATACTAAGTATAGCCTCCACTACTAACAACTCACTGACTATTCCACACTACCTGAGCAGTATGATCACTCCAGATCTCCATACTAACTATAACCTCCACTGCTAACAACTCACTGACTATTCCACACTACCTGAGCAGTATGATCACTGCATATCTCCATACTAACTATAACCTCCTCTCCACTACTAACAACTCACTGACTATTCCACACTACCTGAGCAGTATGATCACTGCAGATCTCCATACTAACTATAGCCTCCACTCCACTGCTAACAACTCACTGACTATTCCACACTACCTGAGCAGTATGATCACTCCAGATCTCCATACTAACTATAACCTCCACTACTAACATCTCAATGACTATTCCACACTACCTGAGCAGTATGATCACTCCAGATCTCCATACTAACTATAACCACCACTACTAACAACTCACTGACTATTCCACACTACCTGAGCAGTATGATCACTCCAGATCTCCATACTAACTATAACCTCCACTCTAACAACTCACTGACTATTCCACACTACCTGAGCAGTATGATCACTCCAGATCTCCGTACTAACTATAACCTCCACTGCTAACACTTCTGGCTGTTCTTGCACCAGGGCCGGAGGCTTCTAGTTACGCCTCTGGGGGGTGTGACCATGGGCGGAGCTAAGGGTACCTAGATTGCCTTGCCTAGAGGAGCCCCTGAATAACTTGCACTAAAAGAATCAGATCTTCTCCCAGTCTAAATTCCATACAAATAACTGCATTGTTGTATCTAAGAAAAACATGTAAATGTATATATTTGTGTGGATGTGTATGTTTGTATAGTGTTTCTCTATTTTGTGTAAATATGTAACATTTTACTGTAAAAGCTTCACAGGACATGCTTGAAAATGAGAGAAAACTCTGTGTATTCTTCCTAGTAAATCATTTCCTAATTAAATATATAAATACACAAATTCATAAATAAATAAATAACTTTGATTTAAATGGGTCTGTCAGCCCTTTGAATGCACTGGAAGTCTCCAGTGCATTCAAGGGGTTAAAAGATCCATTTATATCAATGGAATAATTTGAGGTTTTTATTTACTGTCTATGAAGCAGTTAATTTGCCCCTGAATTGTTCCACTTTACCTTCCTCTGTCCTTAATTATTTTATTTACTATCATATGTTTCCTACAATCCACACACCTCCCATCCCAACCCATCTGGTATCTGGATTCTACACTGGCACAGTTGGCATTCAAATTCACATAAGTATTTCATTTCACCTCTCCCATAGAATAACATAGGAACTGGAGAGTTTATCTCACTGGAGAAGTTATCTCCTCTTTATCACACCTTAGTATATCTCCCCTGTAGTCTATAACTAAAGATCTCCCATAGAATAACATAGGAACTGGAGACTTTATCTCACTGGAGAAGTTATCTCCTCTTTATCACACCTTAGTACATCTCCCCTGTAGTCTATAACTAAAGATCTCCCATAGAATAACATAGGAACTGGAGAGTTTATCTCACTGGAGAAGTTATCTCCTCTTTATCACACCTTAGTACATCTCCCCTGTAGTCTATAACTAAATCTCTCCCATAGAATAACAGAGGAACTGGAGAGTTTCTCACTGGAGAAGTTATCTCCTCTTTATCACACCTTAGTACATCTCCCCCTGTAGTCTATAACTAAACTTCTCCCATGTAATAACATAGGGACTGGAGAGTTTATCTCAATGGAGAAGTTATCTCCTCTTTATCACACCTTAGTACATCTCCCCTGTAGTTTATAACTAAAGCATTACATTGCAAGGAGATGAATACCTCTCTGGCACTCAAAAGTTAAACTGGAAGTAACCCCTCCTAGTAATGACCCCCACTTACCATACCATGGCCAGAAAAATCCTAATGGCCCTTAATAATTTCACCCTCGCTCCCTGGCACAAGCGATATCGTATTCAATCAGTTCTCGATGTAATCTCCATGCAGGCGGACATGACGGTTGTTGGTGGTTACTTCAGTCGGAAGCAGGCAGAGTAAGTGAACCTGCTTAACCCTTTAAGAACAAGATGGGTATACAAAACATTGTAAAGTAATGTATTGCACGCGCTCCTGTTCTTTAAAGGGTTAAAATTATCATGTCAGCAGAATTTCAGGTAGTGTGGTCCTTCTACCAACTGTCATTTCTGCCTCCATGGACAGGACACCCAGTACCGGTTGAAGATTTTATCTCCTGAACAAAGGCACAAGGATAAAATTAAAGGGATAGTAATGTTTCAAACTAAAAGCAGCTCCAATTAATCTTCATACTATTCGGGCCATGGAGAGTGTTATTTCAATACAGTCAGAGTTGTAGTACAAGAGTAATTGAATGATAAAGTATTCCCCCTCCCGTCCCTTTTACCTAGTGTAAGCCACACCCCTCAGATGTGGAATCTGGTCTCTTGACCGGGGAGATCACAGCAAGGAACGATCTTCTTACTGTGATCATAAGGAAAACCCTGCCCCCCTTGAGAGGTTTTTCAGGTTTTTCCCTTATGATCACTGAAGATTGTCCCTCTCTGCGATCCATCTGGACACCACCTTTCTACTCTGAGATGAGCAGTGTCACATCAGTAAAAGGGGCGGGAGGGGGGATACTTTATCATTCAATTACACTTGTACTACAACTCTGACAGTATTGAAATAACACTCTCCATGACCCAAATACTATGAAGAATAATTGGAGCTGCTTTTATTTTGAAACATTACTATCCCTTTAAAAGCGCCATTAGGATTTTCTGGTTATATAAAGGTAAGTGGGCGATTATTGTTGAGAGTTGTTACTAGCCCTTTAAATTCCCCATTTAAATCAGTAGGGATACATGGAATTTTAATTTGTCCACTAGTCTGACGTTGAGTTAACCCAGAATTACACCATTTTATTTTAGCACACCAGTCTCCACGAACGTCTCTTAAAGGATAAAAGAACAATATTGTAAATTCATTCATAAAAAGACCTTTGTCTAAGTGTTTCGACAGCAAGTATAAAATGTGGTGCCGGAGGGGCTTGTTGCCATGGTTTCAACTGATTCCAAGGCCCATCATCTAGCCCCGACCTCAGCCAATCCGGTGGTGGATCCATTTCTTCAATATAAAGTAAAGATTCCCATCTTCAGTCTCATCGCACCCAGAAAAATAGAATCCGGTTTAAGAGTATTGGAAACTGTTCCAGACAGCTGACAATGGCTGCGCCCAAACATGGCGGACTGCGAAAATACGAACGGGAGACAGACGCAGCAGGAGCAGGTGAGGAAATTCAAACGCCTCATAAATCTACCGTTTTTGTTTCATAAATCTTTTTACAACCCTTTATTGTTTTTTTTTTGTTGTTTTTTTTTAAACCTCAGCTCCCCTATTGCCCTTCAAAACAAAAGCATCGTAAGTGACAGCGTTGCTTTCGCAGAAAACGTTCTCCTTGGATCAGAAACAAAAATTGTCTTTGTAGGCCCTTCAGATTGAATTTTGCAAAACAGCATTAGCAGAGCGTTCCAGCTGGGCTCTTATATAGTTTTATATTTTCGTTCTATTCTTCCTCACCCCCTCTTCTCTATTTTCTTCAGGATCTTGCATACTGCGACAATACAAGAGTAAGTCAATGTGTATTTAACGGATATGAACGGGGAGCTCTTGAACGCATCATAGTATTTCAAATCTCATTATTCGGAACATCTAAAGATAAATATTTTCAAAAGGCCTTTATGATATTTAAATGAAAAAACTGTTTCAGATCAAAGAACATGGGAGAAATAGCTTGTGTGAGTGTTTTTTTTTTCCTTTTTCCGCTTTTTTAATTCTTTTGGGGAAATGCAAAATAGAGTAAGACGGAGGCAGTAGATCTGCAGGAGACCAACGTAGCCGTCCCTTGTTCTGTATATTACCGAGAGTTCCCGCTGTGTGACCCAGTTACATGGCGTAAGGAGAAAATCAATGTCATATCTCTGTAGATATACCATAAAAGAGATAAAGGAAATTAACAAAATATTTTTTTCTTTCTCTAATCTCTTGGATAGTAGTAATGTCTCAAACGTGTTGCTTTGCAATGTATTCGTGACAGAACTAGCATTCGAAAGGGATTTCATTTTATTTAGAGGAAGTAATCATGCACAATTTAATAATAAGGTCAATATTGGATACTTTTCTGTATGTAATAAATGATTCTGAGAGTACCATGGAACTTAATAGCTCCAGACCCTTAGATCCCAAGTTCTTACGTTACTTGAATTTTTCAAAATAAAAGAACAAAATCAATGGGGTGCTTTTTGTTGTTTATGTGCTTTTTTACAGCCGTCAGTACCATTTAATGACTTTTTCCAAATGCACGAACTGGTTCCTTGATGGTTTTTATTCTTTCAAGTACTTAAGAGGCAGCTGAACACTCATAATGGTAACAGTAAACGAAAGAAACCTCTTGAAGATAGAAAAATGTCTGTTGTAGAATTTCAATCGGCTAATCTATGCCAATTGTTATATTATTAGGTAAACCCAAAGACACAAATCTTTTAATCCACTGTGGCTAATCCAGTCTACTTTTGTTGAACTTCGTACTTTCAATGGCAACAAAAGCTCTTCAGCTGGACACTAGAATATATTATGTATTTATAACCTCAGGATTTAAAGATGACCAGAAAAAAAGACATTTCAAGACAGTTAAAGAAGGGCTATATTCTCTATATATTAATATTTATATTTACTTTGTGTAACAGAAGGACTTACCTAGGTAGGTGCCCATCATACAGCAGTCAGGTGTATCTATATAATTACTGTGTGTAACAGAAGGACTTACCTAGGTAGGAGTCCATCATAGAGCAGTCAGGTGTATCTATATAATTACTGTGTGTAACAGAAGCACTTACCTAGGTAGGAGTCTATCATACAGCAGTCAGATGTATCTATATAATTACTGTGTGTAACAGAAGGACTTACCTAGGTAGGATTCCATCATACAGCAGCCAGGTGTATCTATATAATTACTGTATCAGGAGGACTTACCTAGGTAGGAGTCCATCACACAGCAGTCAGGTGTATCTATATAATTACCATGTTTAACAGAAGCACTTACCTAGGTAGGAGTCCATCATACAGCAGTCAGGTGTATATATATATAATTACTGTGTGTAACAGAAGGACTTACCTAGGTAGGAGTCCATCATACAGCAGTCAGGTGTATCTATATAATTACTGTGTGTAACGGAAGCACTTACCTAGATAGGAGTCCATCATACAGCAGTCAGGTGTATCTATATAATTACTGTGTGTGTAACAGAAGCACTTACCTAGATAGGAGTCCATCATACAGCAGTCAGATGTATATATATTTACTGTGTGTAACAGAAGCACTTACCTAGATAGGAGTCCATCATACAGCAGTCAGGTATATCTATATAATTACTGTGTGTAACAGAAGTACTTACCTAGGTAGGAGTCCATCATACAGCAGTCAGGTGTATCTATATAATTACTGTGTTTAACAGAAGCACTTACCTAGGTAGGAGTCCATCATACAGCAGCCAGGTGTATCTATATAATTACTGTATCAGGAGGATTTACCTATGTAGGAGTCCATCACACAGCAGTCAGATGTATCTATATAATTACTGTGTGTAACAGAAGCACTTACCTATGTAGGAGTCCATCACACAGCAGTCAGGTGTATCTATATAATTACTGTGTGTAACAGAAGGACTTACCTAGGTAGGAGTCCATCATACAGCAGTCAGGTGTATCTATATAATTACTGTGTGTAACGGAAGCACTTACCTAGGTAGGTGCCCATCATACAGCCGTCAGGTGTATCTATATAATTACTCTGTGTAACAGAAGGACTTACCTAGGTAGGAGTCCATCATACAGCAGTCAGGTGTATCTATATAATTACTGTGTGTAACAGAACCACTTACCTAGGTAGGAGTCCATCACACAGCAGTCAGGTGTATCTATATAATTACTGTGTGTAACAGAAGCACTTACCTAGGTAGGAGTCCATCATACAGCAGTCAGGTGTATGTATATAATTACTATGTGTAACAGAAGCACTTACCTAGGCAGGAGTCCATCATACAGCAGTCAGGTGTATCTATATAATTACTGTGTGTAACAGAAGCACTTACCTAGGTAGGAGTCAGTTATACAGCAGTCAGGTATATCTATATAGTTACTGTGTGCAACAGAAGCACTTACCTAGGTAGGAGTCCATTATACAGCAGTCAGGTGTATCTATATAATTACTGTGTGTAACAGAAGCACTTACCTAGGTAAGTCCTAGGTATACACGAGCACCATGGCAGTACCCACTGACTGATTAACTTTGGAAGTGTTTTTAGTTTAAATGAGGCTCATCCAGTCTTGAATTCTGAGAAGTATATGAACCTGTATGAGTATAGTTAATAAGAACCACGGAGCAGCAGAGAAGGGGAGACAGCCAGGGCAGCCATTTGATATCATCCTCGGTAAGGATGATGGGAGTTGAAGTGCAATACGTTGCTGCTAGTTACACAGCAACCTGCAGAATGACACGGAGCAGCAGAGAAGGGGAGAGAGCCGGGGTAGCCGTTTGATATCATCCTCGGTAAGGGTGCAGGTGACCTTTCACTACACGACATGAGAATCTTGCGCTTTCCTGCAGTGCAAGATTCTCATGTCGCCCTTTCAATCACGGCGACATGCTAAATGTGCCCTGTTGTCGCACGCTGTTTCTCATGCAACATTTCAAAAGGAAACCCCCACTAAAATATCTTCTCCATCATGTCCATGTGAATACACTGCATATACACCAACATCACCATCATTTTGTCGTGGCTTCGCTAGCTTTTACAATTTTGAAAATGACCACGTCATCAATTGCTCATTTACATATCGAAACGCACAAAGTCAGATTTACATCTCAGGTACCCCTACACAAGTCACCATAGACTCCCTTATCTCCACCCATAGCCACTCTTCAAATGACCTATCACCCAGTCCCATCCACTGTTTCTTGACACATAAAGTACCATCAGCCTCTAACAAACAAGGACAAAAAAAATAAATAAATAACCCCTTGATTGCTAGAGATATTTCCAGCGCGTTGTGAAGCAATGGTTTGGAGATTATTATTATTCTTTATTTATATAGCGTCAACTAATTCCGCAGCGCTGTACAATTGGGAATAGACGTACCAAGGTAGTAAATAGTACAATCAAATGTGGAGAACAGAAGGATCAGATCATTGTTTAAAATGCATCTTTTTACCCCATTGAGGGGTACTGGCACTCAAAGGATTACAATGTATGTTTAGACCTGCTTTCATGTTCCCTGACAGAAAGCTCACTTAGTACTCCATATGCTGTGTGATATCTGGTTTACAATGTATCTTTTTTTTTACAGTGTTGGTTATGCACTAAGGTGTTATAAAGAGGTGATAACACGGAGATACCTTCTCCAGTGATATCACTTCTCCAGTTTCTATGTTATTCTATAGAGACTATGTACTAAGATCTTCAAAGTCACAGAAATGTTAGTGTATTGGCTGTATAGAATAACATAGGAATTGGAGAAGTGATATCACTGGAGAAATCATCTCCACTTTATCATATCTTTATCACCCCTTATTGCATAATGCCCATTGTATATTCAGTCCTGCTTTCAAGTTCCCTGACAAAAAGATCACTGAGTGCTCCATATGCTGTGTTTACAATATATAATTTTTTACAATGTATCTTTAGACCAGCTTTCATGTTTCCTGACAGAAAGCTAACTGATTGCTTCATATGCTGTGTGATATCTTGTTTACAATGTATCATTTTTTACAACGCATCTTTAGACCCGCTTTCATGTTTCCTGACAGAAAGCTAGCTGAGAGCTCCATATGCTGTGTGATAACTTGTTTACAATGTAACATGTTTTACAATGTATCTTTAGACCCACTTTCACGTTCCTTGGCAGAAAGCTCACTGACTGCTCCACATGTTGTGTGATATCTTGTTTACAATGTATCTGTAGACCAACTCTCATTTTCTCCCAAAGAGAGCCCTCTTCAAGCAGATCAAGGTAGCTCATTGTCAGAGCATAAAAGCATAAAAAAGTTGCTGAAGATAAAAAAAAAAATACATTAAAAGTGTAAGTAAGTTGACTGTACATATTATGCACTTGTAGCGTATATCATGTCAGAATAAAGGGTTATTATTCCTTTAAGATTATTTTTTTTTGTCACAGACATAAAATTGTAAAAAAAAAAAAAAAAAAAAATGGTCAGGATGGAGAAAAATAATAATGAAAAATAATAGGCAACTGGACTATACATATTATGTGCTTTTACAATATTTTAATTAAAGGGATAGTAATGTTTCACAAAAACAACAGCTCAAGTGTAATTGAATGATATAGTATCTCTCTCCCACCCCTTTTAACTAGTGTAAGCCGCCTCCCCTCAGATAAGGAATCTGGTTCTGGGACCGGACAACTCACAGCAAGGGACAATCTTCTTACTGTGATCATAAGGAAAACCCTGCCCCCTTGACAGGTTTTTCCTTATTCTGACTGAAGATTGTCCCTCTCTGTGATCCATCTGGACAGTCTTGCTGCTCTGAGGTGAGCAGTGTTACATCAGTAAAAGGAGCGGGAGGGGGATACTTTATCATTAAATTACTCTTAAACGACAACTCTGACAGTATTAAAATAATACTCTCCAAAGTCCAAATACTATGAAGATTAATTGGAGCCGCTTTTATTGTGAAACATTTAAGAAACATCAGTATGTTCCATATTCCCGAAGGATACTACATTCAGATCTTGCACACACGCAGGAAAGCCGAGAACAAAACAGAATCTGATCGCCAAAATAATGAGAGATCACGGTATAATGGCAAGAACTGATACTAATCAAAACAGAATATAATGTAAGCTTTGTTGGCCAGAAATAGGAGCCAAGTGTCTCAGCTGCAGTAATGCATCATCATTACCAAGTCACGAACTGAGCATTCCTTGTATAAATCTGGGTGATTATCTTTATCAGTACTGATATATAAATATTCACTGCACATTATAAAGTTAACCCTTTGAGGGCAAGAGATATACTTTGCACACTCCCTGGCACTTAAAGGGCTAATCAAAAATAGGAGTGTTTGACGTATCATATTTTCTTAACTCCGTCAATGCTGGAGAGTTTTCCAAGGCATTGCCATAGCTCTCTGGCAGCATGCAAGGGGTTAACAAGCGTTGTCTGGAAAAAAATTCCTAAGTATGAAATGCAGAATGAATTTATATGTTGAGCGCAAAGCAATGCGGAATCCAGGAGATTAACCCTTTGAGTGCCAGATGGGTACGCAACGTATTGCTTTGAAATGCGTGGTGTACCCCTCTTGCACTTAAAGGTTTAAATGTAGAGTAAACCCTTTGAGTGCCAGGGGTATCCAACGCATTGCAAAGGGTTCATTAAATGTGTCTCCAATTTGATTTTTTTTTCCTTACGCATAGAAGTAAAATTAGATACGAAACCAGAGGCTTGAAACTATGTAGCTGCGTTTCACGACTTGATATTATTTCAAGTGTGAAACAAGAATGAATTGCTCTGGTATAAAAGTTCTTGGGCTCAATTCTATTACCAGCGCTAAAAAAAAAACAGGCTCTGTGTATTTTTAAGTCAGGTTTTAGCATCCTGTTTATCCGACTTGTGAAAACAAAATCAGCGGTAATTATACATACCGCCAGTCAAAAAAAAGCCCATAGGAAACAACTAAAAACAACGTGCAATTAATATCCTATTACCCACGCTCAGTATTAGCTCCTGTTTTGTTGATACATTTTAAGTCGGAAATCCTGCGCCTCAGGGGTTGAGGCGTAGAAGCCACAACGACGGTTTGAAAACCATCGTTGTTTGAACAAAATACAGTACAATACAGTATACAGCATAGAAATCCGACATAGAGTGCTCCCTTCAACATGTTAACCCCGCCTTTTAAAAGTCGACTTACAGTGCTTTCTTTCAACACATTAATTCAACAAATATTGATCACATTCCGCATTTTAACCCTTCCCCCTCCAAATCCAACTTACAGTTTTCTACCCCTCAGGTACTCATTGGATTAATAGGCAAGGTATGTGGCTGCATACCTTGCCTGTATATGTGAAACAAACATTTTTTTTTGTTAATTATATTTTTAATTTTATTTAAAAAAAACTTCAGACCTCAAGGGGGTATCATGACCCCTCATGACACCCCTGCAGCATGGACAACCTATCCATTAGGATAGGTTATGCATGCAGGCGACAATTGCCTGTTTTTTAATTATGGTACACATAGGTTAAATGCGCTTTTACTGTAATATGCAAACATTTCAGACCTCGAGGGGGTTGCCAGGACCCCTCCAGACACCACCCTGACATGGATCATCTATCCTTTTGGAATGCAGAATGAATTTATATGTTGAGCGCAAAGCAAAGATGGTAAGAAGATCTCATTGAACATTGCCGTTAAAAATTCTGATCTTAAAAATTGTCTTTCATTTTGTCTTTGAAGCGCAAATTTTCAAAGAAACAAAGACTTTTTTTGTCTTTGAAACAAATTTTTCTTCTCCAAGTTTAGACCATTTTTATTATGTCTGGAAAAAGTATATTAATCAGACAAAAAAATGACGTTCAAATGAATATTTTTTCTGAAAATACCTTACATTATGACGAAAGGTTAAACCACACCCACTTTTAAGATGGCTTTTTCCCTTTGACGGAGATGGTGGAATTGGATGCAAAAAATGACGGAAACATGTCTTTGAATTGGCGGACCGTGGTTTAAGAACTTTTTTATTCTGATTACAGACAATTTCAGTTAGCGCCACTTTCTGAACATCTCGCTCTTAGACTGTAAGCTCCTTGGGGCAGGGACTTCTCTCCTTTTGTTTCTATGAATGTGACACTTATTTTATCCCCCATTTATTTATTGTAACATACATCTGTAAGGAGCTGCGTACATGGTGTGGCTCTGTATACATAAAGATATACATACATGAATACATTCAAGGCAAACAGGCGAACCATGCACCGTTTCCCTTGTGATGGATTAATGCATTGTAGATATCGCTAGCATTTAACCTTTGAGTGCCTGGAAGGTATAGATACTTCTCTGGCACTCAAAGGGTCAAATCAGTGTGTATTTTTATTGTCCTCCATAGCGCAGTTAAATTGTACCAGAATTGCCTGAGTTCTTCAGTCATCAGACTCTAAATCTATAACTATTTTCTCTGTGTTTTCTTTCCAGCATGTGGGTAATTTTCCATCGCCATCGGACACTCTTTTTAGAGAACTTGGGCAGCCAAGGAAACCGAAAAGAAAAAAAAGGAAAACTGAAAAGGGGACGTAAGAAAGAGAGAAGGAAACAATCATGCTAACGTAAGCCTAGGCGTTGTACAAGGAACTTTCAAACGAACGTTGGAATTACAAATATCAACGGGAAACCGTGATCTGGGTGGAATCTACATAGAATCTGTACGAAAGGGAAGATTACAAGCGATGGAGAGGGGAAACGGGAGCAGCCCGGTGAGATATCATTTAGATTTTATTTGGCTATATCTGAAATAGATTGGAGGAACCTGTCCCTCTGAGGGGTGCACAGGTGGGCAGCTCGGCACTGAAAGAGTTAAATAAGGCCGTGCAGAGCTGCAGTGGAATAACAGACGCACCACGTGGTCCTGCAGAGTACTGTTAACTCTTTCAGTGCTTGGTCGCTCACTCCTGCTTGCGTTAGAGGGAACACTGATTGTAGGTAAGGAAATTGAACTCCTTGAAAGCTAGAGAGGTCTCCAACACATTGAAAAGCAATGCACTGGACACGTCGCTAGTAAGGGTTGAAAGCTCTATTTAAATAAATGGTTATCCTGGGAATTTTGGCAGCTGGTTTGTTTGTGAATTATACCACTTTCCCATAGTACCCTTACCCAGAGATGTAACTAGAAGCCGCCACACTGCTGCAAAATTTGCCATGGGGCCCCCCACCACACTGACCCCACTGTCCACCTCCTTGAATGTGCCCCCACCGTCCACCTCCACATCTGTTCCCCCACTGTCCACCTCCTACCTGGCTCAGGAGGAGGGAGCCTCATCATCCCTGGTGGTCCGCCTTCTGCGCAGACCTCTCTATTTGTGGCTCCTGCCAATCATTGGGAATGTCATGAAGATGGCACCAGTTTCCCTCACACTATTAGAGAGCAAATACGTCATTTTTGTTACTTTAATGAAATTTGTTGAATGTAATTAAAGTAATAGTAATGTTTCACAATAAAAGCAGCTCTAACTAATCTTCATAGTATTTGGGCCATGGAGAGTGTTATTTCAATACCGTCAGAGTTGTAGTTCAAGAGTAATTGAATGATAAAGTATCCCCCTCCCGCCCCTTTTACTGATGTAACACTGCTCACCTCAGATGTGGAATCTGGTCTCTTGACTGTACAGGTCACAGCAAGGGACAATCTTCTTACTGTGATCATAAGGAAAACCCTGCCCCCTTGACACATTTTTCCTTATGATCCCAGAAGATTGTCCATCCGGACAGTCTTGCTGCTCTGAGGTGAGCAGTGTTACATCAGTAAAAGGGGCGGGAGGGGGATACTTTATCATTGAATTACTCTTGAACCACAGCTCTGACAGTACTGAAATAACACTCTCCATGGCCCAAATACTGTGAAGATTAAGTGGAGCTGCTTTTATTGTGAAACATTACTTTTCCTTTAACCCCTCAACGACCGGCTGCGCAGGCACGCGGCGGTCACTAAAGGACCATGGAGCTTTTTTTTTTTTTTTTTTTTTTAATTTAGATTCCGGACTCCCCGAACGGCGTGCAGCCGCGGGGGGAGCCCAGAATTCCATGATGGTCATAGTACGTCATGGGTCATTAACTCAGATCAACCCTTGATGTACTATGACAGTCAAGGGTCGTTAAGGGGTTAATATTAGTGATGAGTGAGCATGCTCGGCCGAAGCTCGGTTCGGCTCGAGCATCGCTCTGCTCGGCACATGGCGGTACTCGTACGAGTACCGCATGTGCTCGCCCGCCATGTTCGGGTCTCCTCCCCGCACGTTTCGCGGCTGCTGCGCAGCCAATAAACGTGCGGGGAGGCTCTGACATCAGTGTAATGCCAGCAGCCATGTTGGCTGCTGGCATTACACTGATTGGCTGGCCAGAACCCCTGATCGGGTGCTGTATAGCACCCGACGCGCGAGTTCGGCTCATTCTTAGCCAGGGAGAGATGCGCTTAGGCAGGGAAAGTCAGTGTAGGGAGAATAAAATTGTTGAAACTCTTTCAAGACCCAAAAGTCCTTTTTAGGACTGTTGTGTGTGGGGGCAGCATTTATATTTTGTTTGGGGGGGCACAATTTCCTTTTTTTTGTGGGGGGGATATATGTAAGGTGACATATAATACTAGATGCACAGGAAGTCAGTGTAGGGAGAATAAAATTGTTGAAACTCTTTCAAGACCCAAAAGTCCTTTTTAGGACTGTTGTGTGTGGGGGCAGCATTTAATTTTTTTTGGGGGTGGCAGAATTTCATTTTTTTGTGGGGGGGGACATGTTCTAAGGTGACATTGTACTAGGTGCACAGGGACAAATATTTCACAGTGCAGTGACAAGCTGACATATTCTGTTAGGTGCACAGGGCCAATGATTTTACAACGCAGCGACAAAAAGGGCCATTTTAAACGTGTGCCTAGCCATAGATTATTGTCACATTCTGTTTAGTGTGCAAATTCACAAATTAACATCACATATTCCGTTCACTGTGCCTAGCCGCAGATTAGCGTCACATTCTGTTTCGTGTGCCTAGCCGCAGATTAGCGTCACATTCTGTTTCGTGTGCCTAGCCGCAGATTAGCGTCACATATTGTTTAGTGTGCCTAGCCGCAGATTAACGTCACATATTGTTTAGTGTGCCTAGCCGCAGATTAGCGTCACATATTGTTTAGTGTGCCTAGCCGCAGATTAGCGTCACATATTGTTTAGTGTGCCTAGCCGCAGATTAACGTCACATATTGTTTAGTGTGCCTAGCCGCAGATTAGTTTTTATCTTCCTTTTTGTGTGTTTTACGGTCAGTCTGTAAAAATGGCGTACTACGGGCGAAACATCGTTCCCAGCAGCGACGTTGGAGTCCAAGATGCATCCAGACATCCTCCCTATGCTGTCCCTGAACCATTTCTGTGGTGTTTCCATCATTTTCTGACCTTTTCCTATGAACCAGGCACCCTCCCCTCATCAGAGCAGGGGGTGCCTGGTGTAATGCTCGAGTCCTCCCATTGACTTCAATGGGGCCCGGGTGCTCGGCTGAGCACTCGAGCCTCCGGGGGCGCTCGGCCAGAGCACCCGAACACCCGAGCATCGGGGTGCTCGATCATCACTAGTTAATATGCTTTTTTCAGTATGTTTTGAAGTGAACAACACATGGGACTAGTGATGTAAAAACATGACAGTTCTGCTTTAAGGATTTGACAGTGCATCAGTGCTGTGAAAATGAAAGCGACTGGCCCTATTTTTTGTCCGATATAGAAGAGAACTGCAGGGCTCCTGCTGAGCCGGTGGAGTGTACGCGCTGGGTAATGATGGAGGCGTTAGTCAACAGTCACTTCCTTCTCATTGATGTCTAGAGATCTGTAATAAGCGATACAAAAAGAAACAGACTTGTCGCTTTAGCAGTAGTCACTCTAAATCAGTGGTTCTCGACCTTCTTTTGTTCAGGGAACCCCTTTTAAGCAATCTAGATTCTTCAGTGTGCGCCTAGTATTTTATGTGTTACTAGTTGATGAGGCCGTTACACGGGCCACAGTGCCACTGCCAGCGAGTCGCGGGGCAGTCATGTGCAGTAGAGACTGTCCGTGCCGTGGGCAGTCAGCCGAGGCGTGGGCAGTCTCTTCTGCGCATAACTACAGCATGTGCAACAGTCTCTAGTGCGCATGACTGCGGCGTTACACACATTTTAGCAAATTATTATATAGGATTTGTCCTGTGGTATGAAGACTGTATCTGTTGGGGTGTGTGTACGTATCTCTTTCGTGTGTGTGTGCGTGCATGACTGTGTGCATGTCTGTTGCATGTTTGTATGTCTCACTGTGTACTGCATATGTCTGCAGGCTTGGATTTACATCTCAGAAGCCTGTAGGCGCAGAAATCTGAAGCGTAACCCCCACACAAAAAAAAAGTGCCACCCAACAATCACTTCATTGATGATGTCCGAGTTGGATACTAAATTATTCAGACATTTTAAAGGAGCAGTAAACTTTTTTTATGAAAAAAGATATATTGTAGGGATTTTCTTATTGAGTAAAATAAGGGTACTCCCACTGCTGAGAGATTTATATTTCCAGAGTTATTGCAGTTTAAACCCATGTTTTTTTACATTAGCAGTGCCCTCTAGTGGTCAAATTCTAATTAGATTTCCTGTTAGATTCTAATGGAGAGAAAAGTCAGAGACATACAGTTCTCCATAGAATGTGACAGAAACTGCCTGTCACTTCCTGTCAGTTAGAACTATCAGGAAGTAAACACAGTAAATTCACTTCCTGTCAGTTAGAACTATCAGGAAGTAAACACAGTAAATTCACTTCCTGATTATTTAAACTGCTATAATTTTTGAATAAAACATCTGACAGCGATGGGAGTGACCTTGTTTTATTCAGCAGGAAAAGATCTATAAAATATGTGTTTTCATAAAAAAAAGTTTACTGCTCCTTTAAGTGGCTCACTCAGACAGTCATTTGGTTGCACGCAAACTGTGCGACCAAATGACTGTCTGAGGCTGAGCCACTTAAAATGTCGTCTGAATCTTAAAATGGGAATGGGAATCTGGGATCAGAGTTAGGAGGCGATTTATTTATTTCCAATTTCCAGTTCCACGCTAACAAGTTAACAACATGGCCAGTATGGATACCCAGACCCCAGTAACCCATTCATACCCGGGCACCGGCGGCGGTGCATGCACAGCACAGCCAGCTCACTTACCTCAATCAAGGGGGTTAAATACAGTGGGGCCGACCGTGCTGTGCTGGCTAGTAGTGGTTACACAAGTACAACTGGCACTGCTCTGCTGCTGCTGCTCACGTTGTTCGTCTGGGACCGTGGTGGGCAAGGCTGCGGCTCCCTGCAGGCTGCACTGTGTGTCTGGGAGGAAGCCGACGGCGGGGCAGTATTGTCTGTCGTGTTCCAGTCCGAAACTTCCAGGTGAAGTGATGTGAAGTGACTGATAGGACTCTCGCAGTAAATGTAAAGCGCAGCGCCGGTGCCTCCTTCACACTGCCGACTCGGAGCAGCTCTTAGTCTTAGGTGTCATGTCACAGGCTCACAGTTACAGCGCGGGAAGCATGCATAACCCCCCCTTGCAGTCCACCCGGCCAAATATGGATCAAGGCTGGCAGACCAATAAAGATCACAAAGACAGGCGCCACTCTGTGGGGTGCGCCTGTAGGCAGATGCCTACTCTGCCTTATTGTAAATCCGGCCCTGCACGTCTGCCTGTATAAGTGTGTGTACACTTCATACATATTCGTCTAACGGTCATAATATGACAGGTATCGCCGTCCTACATTACTAGTAAGTAATATACAGTAATTCTAAAATGAATAGTAATACTTAAAATGTAAACAAACCATGTTGTAAAGCTTATGCCCCTGAGTAAAACAAGGGCACTCCCACTGCCGAATAATGTTTTATTCAAAAGTTATTCCAGCTCAAACCTGAAATTTTTTAGGTGCAGTCTCACAGTGGCCTGAAATGTATAGTGGCACTATTGCTACACCATCCAATGGACAGCTCTGGTCAGTTGATCATAAAACTTCATAGGATGGTGTAGCAACAGCGCCACTGTACAATTTTATGCCACTATGATAATGCACCTAAATAAATTCTAGTTTTAGCTGTAATAACTTTTAAATAAAACATCTTTCAGCAGTGGTAGTACTCTTGTTTTACTCTGGGGGATAAACCTTACAATATACATTTTTTTACATTGTAAGTATTTGTATCCATTTAAAAGGCTAGTAATACTTAGTTTTATCTTTATTTTATTTTCTAGGCATCAAAAAAACATGAAGAACGATACAAGTCTTTTCTCTCAAACCTTTATGGTTTAAGAGATATTCACAAGCAAAGTTTCCCCTCACGCCCCTTTTACCTAGTGTAAGCCATCTCTTCTCAGATGTGGAATCCAGTCCATAGACCAGACAGATAACAGCAGGGGACAATCTTCTTCCTATGAGAACAATGAAAGCCCTGCCCCCCTTGACAAGATTTTCAGATTTTTCCCTTATCTTAATTGAAGATTGTCCCTCTCTGCAGTCTACCTGGGCACCTCCCTTCTGATCTGGCTGAGCAGTGTTACATCAGTAAAAGGGGTGGGAGGGGGATACTTTATCATTAAATTACTCTTGAACTACAACTCTGACAGAAATGAAATAACACTCTCCAAAGTCCAAATATTATGATGATTAATTAGAGCTGCTTTTATTATGAAACATTACTATCCCTTTAAAAACAGCAAACATACAATAAAATAAAAAAGGTGTAGATGAAAGACTTAACTGGTGCAGGGCCCATGTAGGCCTGCATTAATTAAGTGATTACATAGAGAACTATGTTCCATTTATATCCTTCCTCACAAGTCATGTGACGAATGGTTGATACCAGACAGGGGGTATACACACAGGAACAGGCCAAAAAGCCTTGTCTTTAAAGGCCAAGTGGGCCTTTGCTACTATCTATAGCTTTCATCTATATACTTATATTTAATTTATATTTATTATATGGATATTTTATGATGAGTTAGCTCTGCAAGCTTTCTTCCTTTTTTCTGTTTTTTTAACATTTTACTTACTAGTTTATTTATTGCTGTAATGTCAAGTTTTCATACTAATTTGGCCAGTTTGCCAGTTAAGGGTTAAGCGGCTGCTACCTCACTGCTCCACAAGATGCAGTCTTGCATCGCCTACCTCACGAGATACACTCATGCTCAGTAGAGTCTGCCTGAACGCACGCAGTCTCTACTGGGCATGACGGCTTCTGACAAACATCGTAGCGAATTATTATATAGGATATTATATATATATATATATATATATATATATATATATATATATATATATACACATATATCTGTAATATTCAATTTATATACTCATTTATCTAATTTATTTACTAGGTTATATATTAATGTAATACCCAGTTTTTATACACATTTGCTCAGTTTATTTGCCAGTTTATATTTTGCTGTAATGTCCAGTTTGTATAATAATTTAATCAGTTTATTTACCAGTTGTTATATACTTCTCTAATGTCTGCTTTATATAGTAACTTGGCCAGTTTACTACTTTATAGATATCTGTAATGTCCAGTTTATTTACCAGTTTATATATATCTGTAATGTCCAGTTTATTATCCAGTTTATATATCTGTAATCTCCAGGTTATATACTCATTAGTCCAGTGTATTTACCTGGTTATATATTACTGTATTGTCCAGTTTATATACTCATTTGTCCAGTTTATCTACCAGTTTATATATTACCGTATTGTCCAGTTTATATACTAATTTATCCAGTTTATTTACCTGTTTATATATTACAGTAATGTCCAGTTTATATACTCATTTGTCCAGTTTATCTACCAGTTTATATATTACTGTATTGTCCAGTTTATATACTGATTTGTCCAGTGTTTTTACAAGTTTATATATTGCTGTAATGTCCAGTTTATATACTGATTTGGTCAGTTTATCTAACAGTTTATATATTGTTGTAATGTCCAGTTTATACACTAATTTGGTCAGTTTATTTACCAGTTTATATAATGCTGTAATGTCCAGTTTATATACTGATTTGTCCAGTGTTTTTACAAGTTTATATAATGCTGTAATGTCCAGTTTATGTACTGATTTGTCCAGTGTTTTTACAAGTTTATATATTGCTGTAATGTCCAGTTTATATACTGATTTGGTCAGTTTATCTACCAGTTTATATATTGCTGTAATGTCCAGTTTATACACTAATTTGGTCAGTTTATTTACCACTTTATATATTGCTGTAATGTCCAGTTTATATACTAATTTGTCCAGTTTATTTACCAGTTTATATATAACTGTATTGTCCAGGTTATATACTCATTTGGTCAGTTTATCTACCAGTTTATATATTACTGTATTGTCCAGTTTACATACTCATTTGTCCAGTTTATTTGCCAGGTTATATACTACTGTATTGTCCAGTTTATATACTCATTTGTACAGTTTATTTAACAGTTTATATATTACTGTATTGTCCAGTTTATATACTCATCTGGCCATTTTACTTACCTGTTTACATACTGCTGTAATGTCCAGGTTATATATACAGTTGGTGAGTTTATTTAACTCTTTAAGTGCCAGAGAGGTACACAACACATCGCAGAGCACTGAAAGGGTAAACAGTCTATATACGCATATACCGGTCAGTTTTTTGTGTTTGCATGAATGGGGAACATGAATGGCGCTGGAGGTAGGATGACATGATTGAGGGTGAGGTCATGGGGTGTCCTGGGCAGTAGGCAACATTGGCTTTCCAGCTGTTTGGGACTACACTTCTGATCATCCCCAACCGGGTGCTGTTCCCAACAGTTGGGGTGTTAGCGGGTGTCCACCCCTAAGCTAAAGTGTGCCTTGTGCATTTGCAAGTGATATAAAGTCCACCCCTAGCCATGCTGGTTGTTTATTATGAGATGGATTCAGATTTAGTCAGTAAATGGAATGTTCATTGGGGATCATGAATACACAGTAACTAGCCGTGCGGATTGTTTATTATGAGATGTATCCAGATTTAGTCAGTAAATGGAATGTTCACTGGGGATCATGAATACACAGTAACTAGCCATGCGGATTGTTTATTATGAGATGGATTCAGATTTAGTCAGTAAATGGAATGTTCACTGGGGATCATGAATACACAGTAACTAGCCATGAGGATTGTTTATTATGAGACGTATCCAGATTTAGTCAGTAAATGGAATGTTCACTGGGGATCATGAATACACAGTAACTAGCCATGAGGATTGTTTATTATGAGATGTATTCAGATTTAGTCAGTAAATGGAATGTTCACTGGGGATCATGAATACACAGTAACTAGCCATGCTGATTGTTTATTATGAGATGTATTCAGATTTAGTCAGTAAATGGAATGTTCACTGGGGATCATGAATACACAGTAACTAGCCGTGAGGATTGTTTATTATGAGATGTATTCAGATTTAGTCAGTAAATGGAATGTTCACTGGGGATCATGAATACACAGTAACTAGCCATGCTGGTTGTTTATTATGAGATGTATTCAGATTTAGTCAGTAAATGGAATGTTCACTGAGGATCATGAATACACAGTAACTAGCCGTGCGGATTGTTTATTACGAGATGTATTCAGATTTAGTCAGTAAATGGAATGTTCACTGGGGATCATGAATACACAGTAACTAGCCGTGCGGATTGTTTATTATGAGATGCATCCAGATTTAGTCAGTAAATGGAATGTTCACTGGGGATCATGAATACACAGTAACTAGCCATGAGGATTGTTTATTATGAGATGTATTCAGATTTAGTCAGTAAATGGAATGTTCACTGGGGATCATGAATACACAGTAACTAGCCATGCTGATTGTTTATTATGAGATGTATTCAGATTTAGTCAGTAAATGGAATGTTCACTGGGGATCATGAATACACAGTAACTAGCCGTGAGGATTGTTTATTATGAGATGTATTCAGATTTAGTCAGTAAATGGAATGTTCACTGGGGATCATGAATACACAGTAACTAGCCATGCTGGTTGTTTATTATGAGATGTATTCAGATTTAGTCAGTAAATGGAATGTTCACTGAGGATCATGAATACACAGTAACTAGCCGTGCGGATTGTTTATTACGAGATGTATTCAGATTTAGTCAGTAAATGGAATGTTCACTGGGGATCATGAATACACAGTAACTAGCCGTGCGGATTGTTTATTATGAGATGTATTCAGATTTAGTCAGTAAATGGAATGTTCACTGGGGATCATGAATACACAGTAACTAGCCGTGAGGATTGTTTATTATGAGATGTATCCAGATTTAGTCAGTAAATGGAATGTTCACTGGGGATCATGAATACACAGTAACTAGCCATACGGATTGTTTATTATGAGATGGATTCAGATTTAGTCAGTAAATGGAATGTTCACTGAGGATCATGAATACACAGTAACTAGCCATGCTGATTGTTTATTATGAGATGTATTCAGATTTAGTCAGTAAATGGAATGTTCACTGGGGATCATGAATACACAGTAACTAGCCGTGCTGATTGTTTATTATGAGATGTATTCAGATTTAGTCAGTAAATGGAATGTTCATTGGGGATCATGAATACACAGTAACTAGCCATGCGGATTGTTTATTATGAGACGTATCCAGATTTAGTCAGTAAATGGAATGTTCACTGGGGATCATGAATACACAGTAACTAGCCATACGGATTGTTTATTATGAGATGTATTCAGATTTAGTCAGTAAATGGAATGTTCACTGGGGATCATGAATACACAGTAACTAGCCATACGGATTGTTTATTATGAGATGTATCCAGATTTAGTCAGTAAATGGAAAGTTCACTGGGGATCATGAATACACAGTAACTAGCCGTGCGGATTGTTTATTATGAGATGTATTCAGATTTAGTCAGTAAATGGAATGTTCATTGGGGATCATGAATACACAGTAACTAGCCATGCGGATTGTTTATTATGAGATGTATTCAGATTTAGTCAGTAAATGGAATGTTCATTGGGGATCATGAATACACAGTAACTAGCCATACGGATTGTTTATTATGAGATGTATCCAGATTTAGTCAGTAAATGGAATGTTCACTGGGGATCATGAATACACAGTAACTAGCCGTGAGGATTGTTTATTATGAGATGTATTCAGATTTAGTCAGTAAATGGAATGTTCACTGGGGATCATGAATACACAGTAACTAGCCGTGAGGATTGTTTATTATGAGATGTATCCAGATTTAGTCAGTAAATGGAATGTTCACTGGGGATCATGAATACACAGTAACAGATGTAACCATCTATTTCTCAGGCATCTGTCAACTGCTCCGTATTGTTCTGCAAGAACATTTTAATTATTTATTAACTGAGTTAAATTTGGATTCATTTTATCCTCACAAACTGTGCTGTGCAGTATATTGTGAGGGATTTTATTGTTACCCAGACAGGCAGAGCTCACGTAACGTCTAATTATTTATTTTTATGACAAAATAAAGACACCTTTGAGGACATTCTTTTCTGAGATCCCGAGTCAGCTGAGTTAGACCCCTCCAGCTGCTGATGAACTACAAATCCCCTCACTCCCTGCCAGGCTTTTGGATTTGCAGTCCAACTGCAGCTGGAGGGCCTCATGGTTAGGGTGACCACGGGTCCCGGAACGTCCGGGGCTGTCCCTTATTTCAGGGCTATGTCCCGCGTCCCGGGTCATCTTCAACCGGGACAATGAAGTGTCCCGGAATGAAGCCAAGCCGCCCTGGATGTCAGCCTGCAAGCGGTGTGTCACATCATGGACGCCGCTTGCAGGCCCACATCCAGGGCGGCAATGCAGCTTACCTGATCTCCTGGAGGTAAGCGCTCTAGTAATACAGAGCGCTGGGAGATGACATCATCTCCCAGCGCTCTGCATTACTGAGCACAGCGCGTGGGAGCTTCAGCTCTGTGCCGGAGGAGGCACAGAGCACTTTCCATGCCGCTAGACCACCAGGGACTCAAGGTAAGGCAAGTTCTAGGGTGACCACGTCCCGGAATGGCAGAAGGGAAATGTGGTCACCCTACTCATGGTACTTTTATTATTGCAAGGCATTCTGGGTAGTGACATGTAAGCAAGGATATATAGATAGATAGACAGACAGACAGACAGACAGACAGACAGATAGATAGATAGATAGATAGATAGATAGATAGATAGATAGATAGATAGATAGATAATGAGAGAGAGATGTGAGACAGATACATATATAGACAGACAGGCAAATAGATATGAGATAGATAGATAGATAGATAGATAGATAGATAGATAGATAGATAGAGGGATATGAGATAGATAGATAGATAGATAGATAGATAGATGGATATGAGATAGATAGATAGATAGATAGATAGATAGATAGATAGATAGATCACTGATCCTGAATCGCTTCATGCGGTTGGTCTACACCCAATACTGCACAAGCAATGCATTACACACTCCTCTGGTCTCTAAAGGGTAAAGATTTTCATGTACAGTGAGCAGAGTTTGAGGCCCTGTGATGCTGCTACCAACGGTAATTTTCGACTCCAAATAGATGACATCCAGGTTTGTCTGAAGATGTTGGTTCTTGAACCAGTAAGATTTTCAGGAGCCAGGTTTTCTGGCCGTAGTAAAGTAACTGAGGGGTTGTTGTTAAAGGGACAGTAATGTTAGCAATAAAGTAATCGCCGGGTCTTCTTTATAGTAAATGTAACACATTGTGCTATTTTTAGCAACTTACTCTGCTATAGTTCAAAAGATATTGAATTAAATGTTGTCGTTTTGCCATATTTTCATTGTCTTATCACATGAAATGAAAAATTTTGAAAAACTACATGAATCGTTCTTTTTTGTTGTCATTATATCCTGCAAAATCTCATCCGCTGCTTCTCTCTTTGTTTTGTCGTTATATACAGCAAAATCTCATCCGCTGCTTCGTTCTTTGTTTTGTCATTATATACAGCAAAATCTCATCCGCTGCTTCGTTCTTTGTTTTGTCGTTATATATGGCAAAATCTCATCCGCTGCTTCATTCTTTGTTTTGTCATTATATACAGCAAAATCTCATCCGCTGCTTCGTTCTTTGTTTTGTCATTATATACGGCAAAATCTCATCCACTGCTTCATTCTTTGTTTTGTCGATATATATGGCAAAATCTCATCCGCTGCTTCGTTCTTTGTTTTGTCGATATATATGGCAAAATCTCATCCGCTGCTTCATTCTTTGTTTTGTCATTATATACAGCAAAATCTCATCCGCTGCTTCGTTCTTTGTTTTGTCGATATATACAGCAAAATCTCATCCGCTGCTTTGTTCTTTGTTTTGTCGATATATATGGAAAAATCTCATCCGCTGCTTCGTTCTTTGTTTTGTCATTATATACGGCAACATCTCATCCGCTGCTTCATTCTTTGTTTTGTCGATATATATGGCAAAATCTCATCGGCTGCTTCGTTCTTTGTTTTGTCATTATATACAGCAAAATCTCATCCGCTGCTTCATTCTTTGTTTTATTGATATATATGGCAAAATCTCATCCGCTGCTTCATTCTTTGTTTTGTCGATATATATGGAAAAATCTCATCCGCTGCTTCGTTCTTTGTTTTGTCATTATATACGGCAACATCTCATCCGCTGCTTCATTCTTTGTTTTGTCGATATATATGGCAAAATCTCATCCGCTGCTTCATTCTTTGTTTTGTCGATATATATGGCAAAATCTCATCCGCTGCTTCGTTCTTTGTTTTGTCATTATATACGGCAAAATCTCATCCGCTGCTTCATTCTTTGTTTTGTCGATATATATGGCAAAATCTCATCTGCTGCTTCGTTCTTTGTTTTGTCATTATATACGGCAAAATCTCATCTGCTGCTTCAATGTTTGTTTAGTCGTTGTATCCGGCAACATCTCATCGCCTGCGTTGCTTTTTGTTTGGCTCTTATATATGGCAAAATCTTATTGGCTCCTTCACTATTTGTTTTGTCACTATATACTGAAAAATCTTATCCTCTGCTTTGCTCTTTTGTTTTGTCATTGTATCCAGCAAAATCTTATGAGCTGCTTCGCTCTTTGTTTTGTTATAATACATGGCAAATCTTATTGGCTCCTTCACTCTTTGTTATATCGTTATATACAGCAAAATCTTATCGGCTGCTTCGTTATTTGTTTTGTTATTATATATAGCAAAATCTTATCCGTTGCTTTGCTCTCTGTTTTGTCGTTATATACGACAATATCTTACCCTCTGCTTTCCTCTTTGCTGTGTCGTTATATACAACAAAATCTTTTCCACTGCTTCGTTCTTTACTTTGCTGTTATATACGGAAATATTTTATCCTGTGCGTCGCTCTTTGTTTTGTTGTTATATACAGCAAAATCTTATTGGCTCCTTCGCTCTTTGTTTTGTCGTTATATATGCCAAAATCTGATCCGCTGCTCCGCTCTCTGTTTTGTCGTTACATATGGCAAAATCTTATGTGTTGCTTCATTCTTTGTTTTGTTGTTATATACGGCAAAATCTCATCCGCTGCTTCGATCTTTATTTTATCATTGTATCCTGCAAAATCTTATCCGCTGCCTCGCTGTTTGTTTTGTCATTATATAAATGGCAGACTCTTATCCCACTACTATATTCTTTGTTTTGTCATTATATACACCAAAACCTTATCTGCCGCTTCGTTCTTTGTTTTGTCATTATATATACGGCAGAATCTTATCCGCTGCTTCGCTCTGTGTTTTGTTGTTATATACACCAAAATCTTATCCGTTGCTTCGCTCTGTGTTTTGTTGTTATATACACCAAAATCTTATCGGCTCCTTCGCTCTTTGTTTTGTCGTTATATATGGAAAAATCTTATCGGCTCCTTCACTCTTTGTTTTGTCGATATATACGCCAAAATCTGATCCGCTGCTCCGCTCTCTGTTTTGTCGTTACATATGGCAAAATCTTATCTGCGGCTTCATTCTTTGTTTTGTTGTTATATACGGCAAAATCTCATCTGCTGCTTCATTCTTTGTTTTGTTGTTATATACGGCAAAATCTCATCCGCTGCTTCATTCTTTGTTTTGTTGTTATATACGGCAAAATCTCATCCGCTGCTTCGATCTTTATTTTATCATTGTATCCTGCAAAATCTTATCCGCTGCCTCGCTCTTTGTTTTGTCATTATATAAACGGCAGACTCTTATCCCACTACTATATTCTTTGTTTTGTCATTATATACGCCAAAACCTTATCTGCCGCTTCGCTCTTTGTTTTGTCATTATATATACGGCAGAATCTTATCCGCTGCCTCGCTCTGTGTTTTGTTGTTATATATGACAAAATCTTATCCACTGCTTCGCTCTGTGTTTTGTCATTATATACGCCAAAATCTTATCCACTGCTTCGCTCTGTGTTTTGTCATTATATACGCCAAAATCTTATCCACTGCTTCGCTCTGTGTTTTGTTGTTATATACACCAAAATCTTATCCACTGCTTCGCTCTGTGTTTTGTTGTTATATACACCAAAATCTTATCCACTGCTTCGCTCTGTGTTTTGTTGTTATATACACCAAAATCTTATCCGCTGTTTGTTCTTTGTTTTGTCATTATATACGGCAAAATCTTATCCGCTGCTTCATTCTTTGTTTTGTCGTTATATTTGGCAAAATCTCCTCTGGTGCTTCTTTAACCCTTTATGCAATGCGTTGCACACTCCTCTGGTCTGGTTAAACATAGAGCCCAAAATGTTTAACTGCACAAAATAGCAAGGCCATGATATTACCCGGGTCTGAATTTTTTCTGTCTGCGATAGTTTTCCATAGGTTCTTGATTTTGTTATTGTGACCTAGAGGCCACATAGCTCTGTAAGACCAGCTGCTGAGTGAGATTTTACAAGACGAGATGCGCTACTCGTCTCCGGCGTGTTGTAACAGGATATTTACCCTTTGGTGCCTCCTGTTGGTGAGCGATGTCAGAAGGTTAACAGGCAATAGGATTTGCTACCATGCACTTTTTAACCCTTTGGGCGCTAGAGAGCTTGTTAACTCACTCTGAACTGAATTGGAATGTCCTTTTATATTGTAGCCGATTATTAAGGAAAATCGGTACAATTTTGGAGCAAACCCATAAGTGACAAATCAAATTTTCCAAAATTTCCATTGATTTTAAATGGCGGCTATTAACCCTTTGAATGCTAGGAAGGTCTCCAATGTACTGGGAGTACTATTTAGTATTAGATCAATTTTTGAGCAAACCTACCGCCCCATAGGGGATAAATTCCCTTTGATATAAATGTGGCTTTTAACCCTTTAATGCAAGTGAGGTCTCCCACGCATTGGTTCGCTAATGACTAATACTCAATCTGTAAATTTCTGGGCCCCACTAAATTTTATATGTAATTTTTCAAGGGTGTAATCAAGGCTCCAAGAACACAGATATAGTTATTCTAAGCTCTCACAATTAGAATAATAATAAAAAAAGATATTATGCATATTAATTTCCATAAACAAATTTTAAACAGATTATTATTAACTGGACATTACATGAATATATAAACTGACCAAGTTAGTTTATAAACTGGACATTACAGCAATATATAACATGGCCAAGCTAGTATATAAACTGGACATTACATCAATCTAGAACCTGGCCAAGCTAGTATATAAACTGGACATTACATCTATCTATAAACTAGCCAAGTTATTTTATAAAATGGACATTACAGCAATATATAACCTGGCCAAGCTAGTAAATAAACTGGACATTACAGCAATATATAACCTGGCCAAGCTAGTATATAAACTGGACATTACAGCAATATATGAAATGGCCAAGCTAGTAAATAAACTGGACATTACAGCAATATATAACATGGCCAAGCTAGTATATAAACTGGACATTACATCAATCTAGAACCTGGCCAAGCTAGTATATAAACTGGACATTACATCTATCTATAAACTAGCCAAGTTATTTTATAAACTGGACATTACAGCAATATATAACCTGGCCAAGCTAGTATATAAACTGGACATTACAGCAATATATAACATGGCCAAGCTAGTATATAAACTGGACATTACAGCAATATATGAAATGGCCAAGCTAGTATATAAACTGGACATTACAGCAATATATGAAATGGCCAAGCTAGTATATAAACTGGACATGCCATCAATCTATAACCTGGCCAAACTAGTATATAAACTGGATATTACATCTATCTATAAACTGTCCAAGTTATTTTATAAACTGGACATTACAGCAATCTATAACTTGGCCAAGCTAGTATATATGTAAACTGGACATTACATCAATATATAACATGGCCAAGCTAGTAAATAAACTGGACATTATATCAATCTATAAACTGGCCAAGTTATTTTATAAACTGGACATTACTGCAATATATCACCTGGCCAGGCTAGTATATAAACTGGACATTACATCAATCTATAAAATGGCCAAGTTATTTTATAAACTGGACAGTATATCAATATATAACCTGTCCAAGCTAGTATATAAACTGGACATTACATCAATCTTTAACCTGGCCAAGCTTGAATATAAACTGGACATTACATCAGTCTATAACCTGACCAAGCTAGTATATAAACTGGACATTACATGAATCTATAACATGGCCAAGCTAGTATATAAACTGGACATTATATTAATATATAACCTGGCCAAGCTAGTATATAAACTGGACATTCCATCAATCTATATACTGGTACATAAACTGAACTAAACTAGAGATTATGGCCAAATACAGGTAAAGAAACTGTCCAAATTAATAAATAAAATTAACATTACAGCAATACATAAACTTGTCAAATGTGAAAATAAACTGGACATTACAGTAATATAAAGCCTGGACAAATCAGCATATAAACTGGTAAATAAACTGACCAAATCAGTACATAGACTAGACATTACAGTAATATATAATTTGGACACATTGCTATATAAATTAAACACTGCATCAATATATAAACTGGTAAATAAACTGACCATGAGGTTATATAAACTGGGTACTACAGCAATAAATAGCCTGGATGTCACCCCTGCCCCGGGTGTCCTACCTCGCGCTCCTTGCACTCTCTCTCTTTCTCCCTCTTGGTAGGGCTTCCTTCCTCGCCCATTTGCCGTTCTTCCCGGGCTCTGTGTGCCTCCACCTCCTAGCTCCGTCCTTTCGGAGCGTTCATCCTAAGTTCCGGGTTGCCTCTTACGCGTCACGCTCTCAGTGATGTTGCTCCCCTTCTCCTACGTTAAGGCAGCTCTCACTGTGATCGCTGCACTTTCACAGTGTTCCCTGCCTGTTCAGACCCTGCTCCTGAGCTCTCTAGCCCCACCTTCTGTCTAGTCCAGTTCTAGTGTTACTCCCTTCAACTCCAGTAGACTAGTCTTTCCTTGTTCATGCAGATGGTGTATGACTCCTGGCCTGTACCTGGTCTCTACCTTTTGCCTGCAGCCGTTGCTTTTGGTGCATTCCCGTGTATGACCCTTTGGCTAATCCTTGACCATCCTCTTGCCCAGTGCTCCAGCCTCACTGTGTATGACCCTGGCCACCGATCTGACTATCCAAACAACCCAGAGTCTTACTATAGCCAAGAATACTCTAGGAACACTTTCCCCTTTTTTCTTCAGGAGAGTTACGCTTTCTTAGCCCCCGTGCCCTAACTACGCTCTCTATACCTCGCACCCTAGCCTTCACTCTCCCCTGCAGGAGAGCTTGTACTGTCTGTGGTGGTCCCATCCTGCAGATCCTGGGCTGACCTCCATCTCGGCACGGTATCATCACAGGCAGTCCACGTACAGGAGCTTCGCTCCCTACTCTACGTACCCGAGCACTCTCTCGCCTGCAGGCCCAAGCCTACGCCTTACACTGGACAAATAAGCATATAAACTGGACTTTGCATCAGTATATAAACTGGTAAATAAACTGGCCAAATTAGTATGCAAACTAGTCATTACATCAATATATAAACTGGTAAATAAACTGGTCAAATTAGTATACAAACTGGACATTACATCAATATATAAACTGGTAAATAAACTGGTCAAATTAGTATATAAACTGGACATTATATCAATCTATAAGCTGGTAAATAGAGTGACCAACTTGGTTTATAAACAATATATAAAGAGGTAAATAAATGGGCCAAATTAGTATATGAACTGAATATTCTAACAATAAATAGATTGGTAAATAAATCAGACAAATGAATGTATAAACTGAATATTATAACAATATATAGATAAATAAATATAAACTGGACAAATAAGTATATAAACTGAATTTTGCAAAAATATATAAAATGTTAAATAAACTGGATAAGTTAGTATGTAAACTGTATATTAAAGGGACAGTAATGTTTCATAATAAAAGCAGCTCTAATTAATCATCATAGTATTTGGACTTTGGAGAGTGTTATTTCAATTCTGTTAGAGTTGTAGTTTAAGAGTAATTCAATGACAAAGTATCCCCCTCCCGTCCCTTTTACTGATGTAACACTGCTCAGCCAGATCAGAAGGGAGGTGCCCAGGTAGACTGCAGAGAGGGACAATCTTCAATTAAGATAAGGGATAAACCTGAAAAACTTGTCAAGGGGGCAGGGCTTTCATTGTTCTCATAGGAAGAAGATTGTCCCCTGCTGTTATGTGTCTGGTCTATGGACTGGATTCTACATCTGAGAAGAGATGGCTTACACTAGGTAAAAGGGGCGGGAGGGGAAACTTTGCTTGTGAATATCTCTCAAACCATAAAGGTTTGAGAGATAAGACTTATATCGTTCTTCATGTTTTTTTAATGCCTATGAGTGCTAGAAGGGGGTACCTCTGGCATTCAAAGGGTTAAGATAAATATATGAAGCTAAGTAAGGCATGCTGTGCAGGCACTTACTGTGTTACTTCTACATTACATAAATGAAACTTAACCCTTTCAGTGCTAAGGGCAGTTGAAGGGTTAACCCATTGAATGCCAGAGGGGTAGGCAACGCATTGCAAAAAAAAAAAAATGCATGGCGTACCCCCTCTGGCACTCAGAAATACTAAGTGTCAGTGAGTGGGAGAGGTAACGTACACCCCTTGAGATTAGAGGAAAGGAGGTTTAGACTTCAGCAGAGGAAGGGGTTTTTTACAGTAAGGTCTGTTAAAGGGATAGTAATGTTTCATAATAAAAGCAGCTCTAATTAATCATCATAGTATTTGGACTTTGGAGAGTGTTATTTCAATTCTGTCAGTCAGGGGAGGGCTGGCCTGGGGAGCAGAGGGGCAATTGCCCCCTGGGCCGGTCATAGGTCTGGGCTGGTGGGCCACTGCCTCACTCAATTTCCTTCTTGCTGCTGTAAATGGAGCTACATTAGTGATACCATAGAGCTTACAACTGAAATGGAGCTACACTAGTGATACCGCAGAGCTTACAACTGAAATGGATCTACACTAGTGATACCACAGAGCTTACAACTGAAATGGAGCTACACTAGTGATATCACAAAGCTTACAACTTAAACGGATCTACACTAGTGATACCACAGAGCTTACAACTTAAACGGAGCTACACTAGTGATATCACAAGCTTACAACTTAAACGGAGCTACAGTAGTGATACCACTGAGCTAGTGGTACCTCTAGTAGCATAACCCATTGCCATTGTAAGCTCTATGGTATCACTAGTGTAGCTTTAAATTGTAAGCTCTGTGGTATCACTAGTCTAGCTTCTATTCATTTGTAAGCTCTATGTTATCTCTAGTGTAACTCCATTTGAACTGTAAGCTCTGTATTATCACTAGTGTAGCCCCATTCCCGTTGTAAGCTCTGTGGTATCATTTGCCTTACTTCACAGCATTAATAACAAGTTTAAAATGAACAAAAGGGGATGGGCTGGGACAGTGGGCTTGAACGATAGTTGAAATGGACCATTTGATTGTATTTGCCACCCAGGCCACAAGTTGCCAGCCCTCCCCTGGTCAGAGTTGTAGTTCAAGAGTAATTCAATGACAAAGTATCCCCCTCCCGCCCCTTTTACTGATGTAACACTGCTCAGCCAGATCAGAAGGGAGGTGCCCAGGCAGACTGCAGAGAGGGACAATCTTCAATTAAGATAAGGGAAAAACCTGAAAAACTTGTGAAGGGGGGGCAGGGCTTTCATTGTTCTCATAGGAAGAAGATTGTCCCCTTCTGTTATCTATCTGGTCTATGGACTGGATTCCACATCTGAGAAGAGATGGCTTACACTAGGTAAAAGGGGCGGGAGGGGAAACTTTGCTTGTGAATATCTCTCAAACCATAAAAGTTTGAGAGATAAGACTTATATCGTTCTTCATGTTTTTTTAATTCCTACAAAATAAAATAAAGATAAAACGAAGTATTACTATCCCTTTAAATATGGAATTCCGTGCTCACAGATGTGGTAACGTCAGATACAATGGATACATTTAAGAGATGATTAGATACATTTTTTTCAAGAGGGAACATACAGGGTTATACTGTTTATTAGTAAGCAAAACAGGAAGATCCAATAAAGACTAACTTATCTGGTAGGAGGAAAGCTATATAATCCTTATGTCACTCGGTTATGAGGCAAAGGTTGAACTTGATGGACTTGTGTCTTTTTTCAACCTAATTTACTATGTTACTAGGTAGGTCAAAAACATGAAGTGTCTGCACGGCTTTCCGTAAAGTGTTAGTAATGTCCAAAAAAATGTTTTTTGCATATAGAAGAGCTTAAAAAGCTGAGCTATATGCAAAAAAACGTATCTCTCAAACCACTATGGTTTAAGAGATACAGGCGTTTAAAGTTCGCTGTCTCCTACTGACAGCTGTAAAGCTGTCATCAGGAGATTCGTGTTGGTTGACACGGTGGCGCTTGAGAAGTGCCGCGATCTCGTTACTTACAAGGGATCCCGTCATTGGAATGGTCTAAAACGTGTGCTTGAACACCAGGCACACGTTTTAGACCATTCCAATGAAGGGATTCGTGGTAAATAACGAGATCGCGGCACTTCTCAAGCGCCACCGTGCCGACCGACACGAACTTTAAACGCCTGTATCTCTTAAACCATAGCGGTTTATATGCAAAAAAAATTTTTTTTGGACATTACTAACACTTTAATTTGCGTTCTCTATAAATCATAACTCATAAACTAGTTTTCTAATTAAAAAATGTCCAGTACAAGATACAAATTATTTTGAAAACTCTTTCAACCCTTTGAGTGGCCGAGGGCTAAGCAACATTGCGTACCCCTCATACACTCAAAGGGTTAACATTTTCAAAGCTGGTTTTAGATGATCTGGTCCGTTCAATATTATTTTACTATTTCTTTTTTTTTTCAACAATGAAATGTTGCTGTTGGTGAAGCATGTGGTTTCTCCCAGTCTGGAATTCAGCAAAGGGATTTTTGTCCGTCAGCAGTATGCAAGACCATTTAAAGCCTCTGAAATGTTAAATGTATATTCCTGATCCTGATGAAGGAATGCTGTTATCACAAATATTAAAGGCATGTAAAAGTTTGTCATCAACAACCTCAGCAGAGGATATTGAATGTATCATGAACTTACAAAGAGAGCCTGCTTTATTGTGACAGCGAGGCCCTGGTATGCAGAGAGATATGATCTAGCTGAACACATATCCAGATGTTCTAAATGAATGGCTGACCAATGGCAGATGGAAATGGTATTTTCATACCACCTGCTTCCTAATGATAACTTTCAATGCATTGGGTCATATGAATAAAATAAAACAACTTCACAATCTGGACAAAAAAATAAAAAAAATATCTAATTGACTTAATCCTTTGAGTGCCAGTGAGGTATGCTTCACAATTAAATACTTTTCTCGCACTTAAAGGGTTAAAGTGAAACTGTAATTTGTAATTAAATAATTCCCAGTTGATTTAAATGGATAATAATGTTTCACAATAAAAGCAGCTCCAATTAATCATCATAGTATTTGGCCCATGGAGAGTGTTATGTCAATACTGTCAGAGTTGTAGTACAAGAGTAATTGAATGATAAAGTATCCTCCTCTCACCCCTTTTACCTAGTGTAAGCCGCCTCCCCTCAGATGTGGAATCTGGTCTCTTGACCAGACAGGTCACAGCAAGGGACAATCTTCTTACTGTGAACATAAGGAAAACCCTGCCCCCCTTGACAGGTTTTTCCTTATGATCACTGAAGATTGTCCCTCTCTGTGATCCATCTGGACAGTCTTGCTGCTCTGAGGTGAGCAGTGTTACATTAGTAAAAGGGGTGGGAGGGGGATACTTTATCATTCAATTACTGTTGAACTACAACTCTGACAGTATTGAAATAACACTCTCCATGGCCAAATACTATGAAGATTAATTGGAGCTGCTTTTATTGTGAAATATTACTATCCCTTTAAATAGACTGCATATTGATTATTATTGTCAGTGTCCTATCCTTCATCTCCAAAAATACCAAGGATACTAAATAACTCATATATGTAAAGGGGAACTATCACCCCAAATAAAGCCTCCACCCAACAATTAGCCATCTGATGATAAGCTTAACAACAGTGCTAATATCCGGCATAATTAGTAAGTAAGAAATCCTACTTCTGCCGAGAATGAAGTCCAGGCAACAGGGCTGCGCAGGTGAGAAGATGCCTCTAAAGTGCTGTTGCATGACCGTCAGTCTCGGCAGAAGTAGGATTTCTTGCTTTTGCGGTAATTATGGTGGCTAATATACTATTGATAAGCTTATCTCTAGATGCCTAATTGATGGGGGAAGACTTCATTTCGGGCAATAGTTCCCCTTTAATTTCTTTGTGCAATGGAAAACACGCACACCCAATATTCATCAGGCATTTTCTCTTATTTTTTTTTAATCCCATCTGAATCGTACTTTCTATATAGCTGTCAGCATTCCGTGCAAAGTGTTCATGCAAAACAACTGCCTCCAGATGTGGCTGTCCGTGTCAGTAAATCAATGTCTTTTCTCACCGTCTATAACTTTAACCCTTTGAGTGCCAGAGGGGTGGGCAACGCATTGCTCTGCAATGAGTTGCGCACCCCTCTGGCACGCAAAGGGTTAACGCAATTGCCTCCAACCTGTTATTTAACGGGAGCTACTTTTAATCAATGTGATACGTAAAAAGCTACTCTAAAACATAGGAATTTTTAGCAGGACATATTAAACCATCCCCAAAGTTCTTTTACCTACTCTTCGGTAGAGTTGGCACCCAGCCGGTATTTTACCGGTAGGCCGGTAAAAAAATGTCTTCTGTCCAATGTTAAGTCTATGGAGGGAATGGCATGGCAGGTATTTTTTTGAAGAAAAGGTGGCAACCCTACTCTTCAGTCTTTCTCACACCTTCCAGTAACACAGTGTTGGAAAGAAAACAAATGTGCTTCTTAAAGGGATAGTAATAGTTCATATCACACAGTGCTCAAAACTTGCTACTTGCCAGTTCTGAAAAAGGATATACTAGAACTAGAGAGGGTACAGCGACGAGCAACAAAATGAATTAAGGGAATGGAGGACTTGACGTATGAGGAACGACTAGACAAACTTGGTTTATTTACTCTAGAGAAAAGATGACTAACAGGCAGTGACGTAACTATCGCCTGATGCCCGCAATTAAGTAATGCAGAGCTCTGGGGCAATATAATGTGGAGATTTGGAGCATTGTGGAGGTGTCCAGTGGAGATGGCCAATGGGGGGGACACTTCAGATTTCTGAGCCCTCTGGTGCCAATAAGTGGAGAGAAATAACGTGATCTGCATCATAAAAGGGGGCGGGGCTTAAACAAAACAAAACAAAAAATAGGTTGAATAGATTGGGGAAGGAGGAGAAGAGGGAGGGAGTGGGAGGAACAGGGTGGGATTGAGCACAAGTGGGCAGAGTTTCATTAGACTCTGCCCCGGAGACCCAGTAATTCAGTGTCAAAACCGGAGTCTCTGGAGCAAAAACCGCAGAGTTCCCCAGCTATGCATATTGCGTTGCAATGCAGTGAATACCTCTCTGGCACTCAAAGGGTTATTAATCACTACACGTTCCTACAAAAAAACAAGAGCATGAGAAGAGAGGAATCGATTCAGCGCTGTGCTTTTACATCAAAGCTAAGTGTATCATTATCCTTCCCGCTGCATCGGCTTCAGTTATTCATTACTGGAACACAAAATGGAATTACACTGACATGGTTTATATACTTAAGGGAAGTTTATATGTCACACAGATCTGACCGCAATATCACACACTTTATTGAAAAATCTCATTACTGACTATTCTCTGTGTTTGTTTGACACTTAGCCTGTGTGTGTTCTGGGGAAAGGGGGAATACATTCCACATCACTTAGCCTGTGTGTGTTCTGGGGAAAGGGGGAATACATTCCAAATCACTTAGCCTGTGTGTGTTCTGGGGAAAGGGGGAATACATTCCAAATCACTTAGCCTGTGTGTGTTCTGGGGAAAGGGGCAATGCATTCCACATCACTTAGCCTGTGTGTGTTCTGGGGAAAGGGGCAATGCATTCCACATCACTTAGCCTGTGTGTGTTCTGGGGAAAGGGGGAATACATTCCACATCACTTAGCCTGTGTGTGTTCTGGGGAAAGGGGGAATACATTCCAAATCACTTAGCCTGTGTGTGTTCTGGGGAAAGGGGCAATGCATTCCACATCACTTAGCCTGTGTGTGTTCTGGGGAAAGGGGCAATGCATTCCACATCACTTAGCCTGTGTGTGTTCTGGGGAAAGGGGGAATACATTCCACATCACTTAGCCTGTGTGTGTTCTGGGGAAAGGGGGAATACATTCCAAATCACTTAGCCTGTGTGTGTTCTGGGGAAAGGGGGAATACATTCCACATCACTTAGCCTGTGTGTGTTCTGGGGAAAGGGGGAATACATTCCACATCACTTAGCCTGTGTGTGTTCTGGGGAAAGGGGGAATACATTCCAAATCACTTAGCCTATGTGTGTTTTGGGGAAAAGGGTCATACATTCCACATCACTTAGCTTGTGTGTGTTTTGGGGAAAAGGGTCATACATTCCACATCACTTAGCCTGTGTGTGTTCTGGGGAAAGGGGCAATGCATTCCACATCACTTAGCCTGTGTGTGCTCTAGGGAAAGGGGGAGTACATTCTACGTCACTTAGCCTGTGTGTGTTCTAGGGAAAGGGCGAATACATTCTACATCACTTAGCCTGTGTGTGTTTTGGGGAAAGGGGAATAAATTCCACATCATTTAGCCTGTGTGTGTTCTGGGGAAAGGGGCAATACATTCCACATCATTTAGCCTGTGTATGTTCTGGGAAAAGGGGGAATACATTCCACATCACTTAGCCTGTGTGTGTTCTGGGGAAAGGGGGAATACCTTCCACATCACTTAGCCTGTGTGTGTTCTGGGGAAAGGGGGAATACATTCCACATCACTTAGCCTGTGTGTGTTCTGGGGAAAGGGGCAATGCATTCCACATCACTTAGCCTGTGTGTGTGTTCTGGGGAAAGGGACAATACATTCCACATCACTTAGCCTGTGTGTGTGTGTTCTAGGGAAAGGGGGAATACATTCTACGTCACTTAGCCTGTGTGTGTGTGTGTGTTCTGGGGAAAGGGGGAATACATTCCAAATCACTTAGCCTGTGTGTGTGTGTTCTGGGGAAAGGGGGAATACATTCCACATCACTTAGCCTGTGTGCTTTCTGGGGAAAGGAGCAATGCATTCCACATCACTTAGCCTGTGTGTGTTCTGGGGAAAGGGGCAATACATTCCACATCACTTAGCCTGTGTGTGTGTTCTGGGGAAAGGGGCAATACATTCCACATCAATTAGCCTGTGTGTGTTCTGGGGAAAGGGGGAATACATTCCACATCAATTAGCCTGTGTGTGTTCTGGGGAAAGGGGCAATACATTCCACATCGCTTAGCCTGTGTGTGTTCTGGGGAAAGGGGAAATACATTCCACATCACTTAGCCTGTGTGTGTTCTGAGGAAAGGGGCAATGCATTCCACATCACTTAGCCTGTGTGTTCTGGGGAAAGGGGGAATACATTCCACATCACTTAGCCTGTGTGTGCTTTCTGGGGAAAGGGGCAATGCATTCCACATCACTTAGCCTGTGTGTGTTCTGGGGAAAGGGGAAATACATTCCACATCACTTAGCCTGTGTGTGTGTTCTGGGGAAAGGGGGAATACATTCCACATCACTTAGCCTGTGTGTGTTCTGGGAAAAGGGGGAATACATTCCACATCACTTAGCCTGTGTGTTCTGGGGAAAGGGGGAATACATTCCACATCACTTAGCCTGTGTGTGTTCTGGGGAAAGGGGGAATACATTCCACATCACTTAGCCTGTGTGTGTTCTGGGAAAAGGGGCAATACATTCCACATCACTTAGCCTGTGTGTGTGTTCTGGGGAAAGGGGGAATACATTCCACATCACTTAGCCTGTGTGTGTTCTGGGGAAAGGGGGAATACATTCCACATCACTTAGCCTGTGTGTGTTCTGGGGAAAGGGGGAATACATTCCACATCACTTAGCCTGTGTGCGTTCTGGGGAAAGGGGGAATACATTCCACATCACTTAGCCTGTGTGTGTTCTGGGGAAAGGGGGAATACATTCCACATCACTTAGCCTGTGTGTGTTCTTGGGAAAGGGGCAATACATTCCACATCACTTAGCCTGTGTGTTTGTTCTGGGGAAAGGGGCAATACATTCCACATCGCTTAGCCTGTGTGTGTTCTGGGGAAAGGGGGAATACATTCCACATCAATTAGCCTGTGTGTGTTCTTGGGAAAGGGGCAATACATTCCACATCACTTAGTATGTGTGTGTGTTCTGGGGAAAGGGGAAATACATTCCACATCACTTAGCCTGTGTGTGTTCTGAGGAAAGGGGCAATGCATTCCACATCACTTAGCCTGTGTGTTCTGGGGAAAGGGGGAATACATTCCACATCACTTAGCCTGTGTGTGCTTTCTGGGGAAAGGGGCAATGCATTCCACATCACTTAGCCTGTGTGTGTGTTCTGGGGAAAGGGGGAATACATTCCACATCACTTAGCCTGTGTGTGTTCTGGGGAAAGGGGGAATACATTCCACATCACTTAGCCTGTGTGTGTTCTGGGAAAAGGGGGAATACATTCCACATCACTTAGCCTGTGTGTGTGTTCTGGGGAAAGGGGGAATACATTCCACATCACTTAGCCTGTGTGTGTTCTGGGGAAAGGGGGAATACATTCCACATCACTTAGCCTGTGTGTGTTCTGGGAAAAGGGGGAATACATTCCACATCACTTAGCCTGTGTGTGTTCTGGGGAAAGGGGGAATACATTCCACATCACTTAGCCTGTGTGTGTTCTGGGGAAAGGGGGAATACATTCCACATCACTTAGCCTGTGTGTGTTCTGGGGAAAGGGGGAATACATTCCACATCACTTAGCCTGTGTGTGTTCTGGGGAAAGGGGCAATACATTCCACTTCACTTAGCTTGTGTGTGTTCTGGGGAAAGGGGCAATACATTCCACATCACTTAGCCTGTGTGTGTTCTGGGGAAAGGGGGAATACATTCCACATCACTTAGCCTGTGTGTGTTCTGGGGAAAGGGGCAATGCATTCCACATCACTTAGCCTGTGTGCGTTCTGGGGAAAGGGGCAATGCATTCCACATCACTTAGCCTGTGTGCGTTCTGGGGAAAGGGGGAATACATTCCACATCACTTAGCCTGTGTGTGTTCTGGGGAAAGGGGCAATACATTCCACATCACTTAGCCTGTGTGTGTTCTGGGGAAAGGGGGAATACATTCCACATCACTTAGCCTGTGTGTGTTCTTGGGAAAGGGGCAATACATTCCACATCACTTAGCCTGTGTGTTTGTTCTGGGGAAAGGGGAAATACATTCCACATCACTTAGCCTGTGTATGTTCTGAGGAAAGGGGCAATGCATTCCACATCACTTAGCCTGTGTGTTCTGGGGAAAGGGGCAATGCATTCCACATCACTTAGCCTGTGTGTTCTGGGGAAAGGGGGAATACATTCCACATCACTTAGCCTGTGTGTGTGTGTTCTGGGGAAAGGGGCAATGCATTCCACATCACTTAGCCTGTGTGTGTTCTGGGGAAAGGGGCAATGCATTCCACATCACTTAGCCTGTGTGTGTTCTGGGAAAAGGGGGAATATATTCCACATCACTTAGCCTGTGTGTGTTCTTGGGAAAGGGGGAATACATTCCAAATCACTTAGCCTGTGTGTGTTCTGGGGAAAGGGGCAATACATTCCACATCACTTAGCCTGTGTGTGCTTTCTGGGGAAAGGGGCAATGCATTCCACATCACTTAGCCTGTGTGTGTTCTGGGGAAAGGGGAAATACATTCCACATCACTTAGCCTGTGTGTGTGTTCTGGGGAAAGGGGGAATACATTCCACATCACTTAGCCTGTGTGTGTTCTGGGGAAAGGGGGAATACATTCCACATCACTTAGCCTGTGTGTGTTCTGGGAAAAGGGGGAATACATTCCACATCACTTAGCCTGTGTGTGTGTTCTGGGGAAAGGGGGAATACATTCCACATCACTTAGCCTGTGTGTGTTCTGGGGAAAGGGGGAATACATTCCACATCACTTAGCCTGTGTGTGTTCTGGGAAAAGGGGGAATACATTCCACATCACTTAGCCTGTGTGTGTTCTGGGGAAAGGGGGAATACATTCCACATCACTTAGCCTGTGTGTGTTCTGGGGAAAGGGGCAATACATTCCACATCACTTAGCCTGTGTGTGTTCTGGGGAAAGGGGGAATACATTCCACATCACTTAGCCTGTGTGTGTTCTGGGGAAAGGGGCAATACATTCCACATCACTTAGCCTGTGTGTGTTCTGGGGAAAGGGGGAATACATTCCACATCACTTAGCCTGTGTGTGTTCTGGGGAAAGGGGCAATGCATTCCACATCACTTAGCCTGTGTGCGTTCTGGGGAAAGGGGCAATACATTCCACATCGCTTAGCCTGTGTGCGTTCTGGGGAAAGGGGGAATACATTCCACATCACTTAGCCTGTGTGTGTTCTGGGGAAAGGGGCAATACATTCCACATCACTTAGCCTGTGTGTGTTCTGGGGAAAGGGGGAATACATTCCACATCACTTAGCCTGTGTGTGTTCTTGGGAAAGGGGCAATACATTCCACATCACTTAGCCTGTGTGTTTGTTCTGGGGAAAGGGGAAATACATTCCATATCACTTAGCCTGTGTATGTTCTGAGGAAAGGGGCAATGCATTCCACATCACTTAGCCTGTGTGTTCTGGGGAAAGGGGGAATACATTCCACATCACTTAGCCTGTGTGTGTGTGTTCTGGGGAAAGGGGCAATGCATTCCACATCACTTAGCCTGTGTGTGTTCTGGGGAAAGGGGCAATGCATTCCACATCACTTAGCCTGTGTGTGTTCTGGGAAAAGGGGGAATACATTCCACATCACTTAGCCTGTGTGTGTGTTCTGGGAAAAGGGGGAATACATTCCACATCACTTAGCCTGTGTGTGTTCTGGGGAAAGGGGGAATACATTCCACATCACTTAGCCTGTGTGTGTTCTGGGAAAAGGGGAAATACATTCCACATCGCTTAGCCTGTGTGTGTTCTGGGGAAAGGGGGAATACATTCCACATCACTTAGCCTGTGTGTGTTCTGGGGAAAGGGGGAATACATTCCACATCACTTAGCCTGAGTGTGTTCTGGGAAAAGGGGGAATACATTCCACATCACTTAGCCTGTGTGTGTTCTGGGGAAAGGGGGAATACATTCCACATCACTTAGCCTGTGTGTGTTCTGGGAAAAGGGGGAATACATTCCACATCACTTAGCCTGTGTGTTCTGGGGAAAGGGGCAATGCATTCCACATCACTTAGCATGTGTGTGTTCTGGGAAAAGGGGCAATGCATTCCACATCACTTAGCCTGTGTGTTCTGGGGAAAGGGGCAATGCATTCCACATCACTTAGCCTGTGTGTTCTGGGGAAAGGGGGAATACATTCCACATCACTTAGCCTGTGTGTGTGTGTTCTGGGGAAAGGGGGAATACATTCCACATCACTTAGCCTGTGTGTGTGTGTTCTGGGGAAAGGGGCAATGCATTCCACATCACTTAGCCTGTGTGTGTTCTGGGGAAAGGGGCAATGCATTCCACATCACTTAGCCTGTGTGTGTTCTGGGGAAAGGGGGAATACATTCCACATCACTTAGCCTGTGTGTGTTCTGGGAAAAGGGGGAATACATTCCACATCACTTAGCCTGTGTGTGTGTTCTGGGAAAAGGGGGAATACATTCCACATCACTTAGCCTGTGTGTGTTCTGGGAAAAGGGGCAATACATTCCACATCACTTAGCCTGTGTGTGTGTGTTCTGGGGAAAGGGGCAATGCATTCCACATCACTTAGCCTGTGTGTGTTCTGGGGAAAGGGGCAATGCATTCCACATCACTTAGCCTGTGTGTGTTCTGGGAAAAGGGGGAATATATTCCACATCACTTAGCCTGTGTGTGTTCTGGGGAAAGGGGGAATACATTCCACATCACTTAGCCTGTGTGTGTTCTGGGGAAAGGGGGAATACATTCCACATCACTTAGCCTGTGTGTGTTCTGGGAAAAGGGGGAATACATTCCACATCACTTAGCCTGTGTGTGTTCTGGGGAAAGGGGGAATACATTCCACATCACTTAGCCTGTGTGTGTTCTGGGAAAAGGGGCAATACATTCCACATCACTTAGCCTGTGTGTGTGTGTTCTGGGGAAAGGGGCAATGCATTCCACATCACTTAGCCTGTGTGTGTTCTGGGGAAAGGGGCAATGCATTCCACATCACTTAGCCTGTGTGTGTTCTGGGGAAAGAGGCAATGCATTCCACATCACTTAGCCTGTGTGTGTTCTTGGGAAAGGGGGAATACATTCCACATCACTTAGCCTGTGTGTGTGTTCTGGGAAAAGGGGGAATACATTCCACATCACTTAGCCTGTGTGTGTTCTGGGGAAAGGGGCAATGCATTCCACATCACTTAGCCTGTGTGTGTTCTGGGGAAAGGGGCAATACATTCCACATCACTTAGCCTGAGTGTGTTCTGGGGAAAGGGGGAATACATTCCAAATCACTTAGCCTGTGTGTGTTCTGGGGAAAGGGGGAATGCATTCCACATCACTTAGCCTGTGTGTGTTCTGGGGAAAGGGGGAATACATTCCAAATCACTTAGCCTGTGTGTGTTCTGGGGAAAGGGGCAATGCATTCCACATCACTTAGCCTGTGTGTGTTCTGGGGAAAGGGGCAATACATTCCACATCACTTAGCCTGTGTGTGTTCTGGGGAAAGGGGGAATACATTCCACATCACTTAGCCTGTGTGTGTTCTGGGGAAAGGGGCAATACATTCCACATCACTTAGCCTGTGTGTGTTCTGGGGAAAGGGGGAATACATTCCACATCACTTAGCCTGTGTGTGTTCTGGGGAAAGGGGCAATGCATTCCACATCACTTAGCCTGTGTGCGTTCTGGGGAAAGGGGCAATGCATTCCACATCACTTAGCCTGTGTGCGTTCTGGGGAAAGGGGGAATACATTCCACATCACTTAGCCTGTGTGTGTTCTGGGGAAAGGGGCAATACATTCCACATCACTTAGCCTGTGTGTGTTCTGGGGAAAGGGGGAATACATTCCACATCACTTAGCCTGTGTGTGTTCTTGGGAAAGGGGCAATACATTCCACATCACTTAGCCTGTGTGTTTGTTCTGGGGAAAGGGGCAATACATTCCACATCCCTTAGCCTGTGTATGTTCTGAGGAAAGGGGCAATGCATTCCACATCACTTAGCCTGTGTGTTCTGGGGAAAGGGGCAATGCATTCCACATCACTTAGCCTGTGTGTTCTGGGGAAAGGGGCAATGCATTCCACATCACTTAGCCTGTGTGTTCTGGGGAAAGGGGCAATACATTCCACATCACTTAGCCTGTGTATGTTCTGAGGAAAGGGGCAATGCATTCCACATCACTTAGCCTGTGTGTTCTGGGGAAAGGGGCAATGCATTCCACATCACTTAGCCTGTGTGTGTGTTCTGGGAAAAGGGGGAATACATTCCACATCACTTAGCCTGTGTGTGTTCTGGGAAAAGGGGAAATACATTCCACGTCACTTAGGCTGTGTATGTTCTGAGGAAAGGGGGAATACATTCCACATCACTTAGCCTGAGTGTGTTCTGGGGAAAGGGGGAATACATTCCACATCACTTAGCCTGAGTGTGTTCTGGGGAAAGGGGCAATGCATTCCACATCACTTAGCCTGTGTGTGTGTTCTGGGGAAAGGGGCAATGCATTCCACATCACTTAGCCTGTGTGTGTGTTCTGGGGAAAGGGGCAATGCATTCCACATCACTTAGCCTGTGTGTGTGTTCTGGGGAAAGGGGCAATACATTCCACATCACTTAGCCACTTACTGGACTAACATTCAGTTTTCAGGATGAGCTTTTGACGCAACAACCTCCTTTAATCACAATAAAAGCAAAAAGGACAGTTGTTCCTCTTGAACGCTAGTCCTGAAGTTGAATGTTATTCTAATAAAAAAGGTCTTATCACATACTGTGATACTCATCGTGCATCTACACTACTGGACTGACGGCTATCCTCAATGGAAAAAAAGGAAAAAGAATAATAATATTGAATAAAATTATAACAATAATAAAAAATGTATAATAATAAAAAAATAATGTTATAGATAGATAGCTAGATAGATCATATGCATAATGTCAATAGTGTTGTAAAACATAGGGAGCAATGAAGCATTTCTATTTAATCAAAGTAGACGTTTAACCCTTTAAGTGCTAGAGGGGTACGCGACAGTGGCGTAACAATAGGGGTCGCACCTGCGACCGGACCCGTCACTCACAGGGGTCCGGCCGCCCCCTGCGACACCCTCGCCACCCGCCCGCAGCACAGCTGATGTCCCGGCGGCCAGCGCTCGAGTAATGACATAATCTCCCAGCGCTCTGCATTACTAAGAACCGCGCGGTAGCATGTCACACACAACGCTAGACCACCAGGAGGTAGGAGGATGGGGGTCAGTAGGGGCAATGTGGCGATGGGGGCATTGTGGAGATTGGGGGGAAATGTGGAGAATGAGGGGCATTGTGGAGATTGGGGGGAAATGTGGAGAATGAGGGGCATTGTGGAGATATTGGGGTGTATAACAGGTGGATATATATAATGAGTTCTCATTGTCTTTAGCACTCAAAGGGTTAACGATAGCATCAGGTCAATTAAGTCTTTGGGGACCCGAGGGTTGCGAAGCGCATTGCTTAACATTGTAGCGCACCTCACTTCTCCACTAGGGGGCGCATTTGATTTGACACCCCCTCCCCGCGCCCCAGAATTGCTTCACTCTCGTCCCATGCATGCTGCCCGATGGCTGGCACTGTGCACGGTCTCAGGAGGGGGCGCGGCTGAGAGGGCTGCTCGCGAGCCACGTGCGCGAGGTAGGAGAGTCGGGGAGGCTCCACTGTGCACGCGCGAATCTGTCCCCGCCCACTGTGAGTGTGTGAGGCGCGGTCACGCAGGGCGCGCACACGCACGCAGGCCGCGCTCTGTCTCCTTACTCTTGGTATCTGTGTGTGGATCTCCGCTGTCCGGGGCATGGCCGGCTGTTTGGACTCGTATCCCCGGACTCTGTCCGCTCGGCGGCTACGGCTGGAAGCTTGATGGGTCGCTGTGGAGCGGCGGGTGAGGAGGAGGAGGGCCCGGCGCCGGATACAGGCAGCAGAGCCGGGTGAGAGCGGTAGCACTGCGGTGTGTGTGAGGGGGGTCAGTAGAAGGAGGAGGAAACTTTCCTGGAGAGGCGGCCGGATCCACAGGCCGAGGCCTAGCGCCTCACACGGCTACAAGCGGGAGGGACTGGACGGGCACAGACCGGGGAGACGGGGATTGGGGCAGATTACTACCCTGGGTGGGGATAGGGGACCGGGGCAGAGGACTGCACTGACTGTATATAGAGAGGAGACCGGGGCAGAGGACTGTACTGACTGTATATATAGAGAGAGGGGACCGGGGCAGAGGACTGTACTGACTGTATATAGAGAGAGGAGACCGGGCAGAGGACTGTACTGACTGTATATAGAGAGAGGGGACCGGGACAGAGGACTGTACTGACTGTATATAGAGAGAGGGGACCGGGGCAGAGGACTGCACTGACTGTATATAGAGAGAGGACCGGGACAGAGGACTGTACTGACTGTATATAGAGAGAGGGGACCGGGACAGAGGACTGTACTGACTGTATATAGAGAGAGGGGACCGGGGCAGAGGACTGTACTGACTGTATATAGAGAGAGGGGGCAGAGCACTGTACTGACTGTATATAGCGAGAGGGGACCGGGGCAGAGGACTGCACTGACTGTATATAGAGAGAGGGGACCGGGGCAGAGGACTGCACTGACTGTATATAGAGAGAGGAGACCGGGGCAGAGGACTGTACTGACTGTATATAGAGAGAGGGGACCGGGGCAGAGGACTGTACTGACTGTATATAGAGAGGAGACCGGGGCAGAGGAC
>CM074725.1:20859912-20948218 GCA_037306005.1 Rhinophrynus dorsalis | reverse complement strand
CAGTCATTTCATTATTTTAATACCTCTGTATGTCTATTCCCCAATTGTACAGCGCTGCGGAATTAGTTGGCGCTATATAAATAAAGAATAATAATAATAATAATAATAATAATATTCGTGTGGGAAAGTGCAGCAAGGGAATCCTAGACTGGGAAAGGGACCCTGCCCCAAGGAGCTTACAATCTACTTACACATAAGACCCATTGATTCATGTTAAAGGGGAACTACCACCTCTTCAAGAATTTAACTTCAATAATTCCCCATCTGGTGACTAGCAGGTTAGTAACTCTAGTCACCAGAATTATTACCTTATTCCAAAGAAATGTGCATTGTTCTGGGGCTGACAGCAGGACGGATCGCGGACATCTTGCCATAATGATGTCTGAGTGCCTGCACTGTCAGTCCCTTTTAGAGCCAATCGGCTCATAGCAACGCCTCCTAGACCCGGCTGGGACTGACAGCGCAGGCGCACGGACCTCGTTATGGCAAGATGTCCGCGATCTGTCCTGCTGTCAGCCCCAGAACAATGCACGTTTTTTTGGAATACGGTAATGATTCTGGTGACTAGCGCTACTAAGCTGCTAGCCGCCAGATGGGATTTATTGAAGTTAAATTCTTGAAGAGGTGGTAGTTCCGCTTTAATATACCCAACTAGCTTGCAATACCAGTTATTCTTGGCACAGCTAAAATGCCCCACCTACTGCCATTCTGTCATTATTCTGCCCAAAAGAAAATATTATGCAAATGAGTCTCTAGTTGGCTGACACAGCGGACGATGTCACAGGGTGGAGGAGATGTTGTGTTACGCTTCTACATGCAGGCAGATTCCCATATAGCGTCTGTATCAGCCGAACCTACAGGGCCTGAATCCAAATGCAAAAGGGGATTTGAGGAGCAAACCATTTCCACTACAGGGGGCACATTTTAAAGGGATAGTAACACGTAAACAATACAACAATTACAGGCCACTGAGATACTGCAGGTAAAAATAAAATTAAGTCTGAGCTTCAATAACTTTTGAATAAAATAAACCAGTGGGAGTACCCTTGTTTTACTCAAGGGGATAAACCATGCTATATATATATATATATATATATATATATATATATATATATATATATATATATATATATATATATATACAGGGCTGAAAATTTCCACTAGCCAATGGCGAGTGAAAATTTAGCCCTGGCGAGTAGAAATTCAGCCCTGGTGGCTATGTTATGGCTTGCAGTGGCGAGTAACTTTTCAGGTCGGGCTAGTAGCAAAGGACTTCAACTTTTATATATATATATTTACATATTATGTATTACTATCCCTTTAAAGGTAATACTTAAAATGTAAAAAAAATAAATAAATAAAATATATATATATATATATATATGTTGTAGGGTTTATCCCCCTGAGTAAAACAAAAGTACTCCCACTGCTGAAAGGTGTTTTATTCAAAAGTTATTGAAGAGATTTATGGTCCCGGGACCAGAGCTCTGTCCATAGGATGGTGTAGCAACAGCGCCACTGTACAATTTCAGGACACTGTGAGATTGCACCTAAAAAAATTCAACTTTGAGCAGTAATAACTTTTGAATAAAATCCCTTTCAGCAGTGGGAGTTTCCTTGTTTTACTCAGGGGGATAAACCCTACAACATATTTTATTTTATATTTTAAGTATTACTATCCCTTTAACCCTTTTAATACTAGTGGTGTCCCCCCCCAACCCCGGTCTTGCATTGTAGTAAACGTGCTACTGAAACTGCTCTTTTCTCTCTGCGTAACACTGTTGGGTCATATGTAGAAAGATACACTGGAGAAATTCTGTGGCAACCATTTTGGGCCTGCGCTGAACACTCCCAAGCTTCCTCCATTTTTTTTTTTTATTATTTTTTTTATTTATTTGTTTTTTTAACCCAGTCTGCAGACTTCATAAAACATGATCATTGTCCTTTAAAGTGGAACTTTCACCCGCTACACAGTTGCCCTGCAATAATTAAGCAGGTAGCGACTAACATTATAATATATATTTTACCTCTGAAAAGTAGGCCGTTCTAAAGAAATCCTTTATTGTAGGACACTGACGAGCAGGTTAGTGTGGTCTGTGCGCCTGCGCCGTCAGTCCCTTCCGGTTACCTTGTGGCACGCTGCAGTGCTTCTCAATGGAGACCGGGAATGACCGCGCAGGCACACAGACAGGATGTCTGTGCTGATGCCTGGATTCCGGTCTCCTACAATAAAGGATTTCTTTAGAATGGGCTACTTTTCAGAGGTAAAATATATATTATAATGCTAGCCTCTACCTGCTTAATTATTGCCGGGCGACTGTGTAGCGGGTGAAAGTTCCGCTTTAAAGGACAATGATCATGTTTTATAAAGTCTGCAGACTGGGTTAAAAAAAAAAAAAAATAAATGGAGGAAGCTTGGGAGTGTTTCTATCAGCCATTTGGGTATGGGGTCTCTGTAAACTGCCCCCTCTTTGGGAATGCAAACCAGAACCATGTAGCTGTCCAACACAAATCGTTGGCTGTGTGCGCTTCCCCCGTAAACCTGCTGTTTTGGGATTGCAAACCTGGTACAGAGGGTTTATGGGAAGTGGCACCGTGAAGGACGGGAAACTGTACGGTGAATCAGGCATTGGGTGTCCACTTTCAGACCCCTTTCCTGCTCCCCTTGTGGTGCATGCTGGGACACAATGCAACACAATACAATACAAACACTGCGGTTTATGCAGTGGTCAGTCAGCCATCCATGGAAGGGCACATTCCTGTCCACTGCTCCCGAATCCATCTTTTACCTGCGGAGGCCCCACACCGGCCGCTCTTGGGCCCTGCGGGTGATTGTGAGGAAGCTACAGTATTGCTACATTCTGATCGCCACCGTGAATTAGGATACCAACATTTAGTGGCAGCAACTCCAGTCTGTACTTATCAGGTTAACACTTTGAGTGCCATAGGGGTATCCAACGCATTGCTTTGTCACTCAGTGTTAAAGGGATAGTAATACTTCATTTTATCTTTATTTTATTTTGTAGGCATTAAAAAAACATGAAGAACAATATAAGTCTTATCTCTCAAACCTTTATGGTTTAAGAGATATTCACAAGCAAAGTTTCCCCTCCCGCCCCTTTTACCTAGTGTAAGCCATCTCTTCTCAGATGTGGAATGCAGTCCATAGACCAGACAGATAACAGAAGGGGACAATCTTCTTCCTATGAGAACAATGAAAACCCTGCCCTCCTTGACAAGTTTTCCAGGATTTTCCCTTATCTTAATTGAAGATTGTCCCTCTTCAGTCTACCTGGACACCTCCCTTCTGATCTGGCTAAAGGGGGGGGGGCTTTGCTTGTAAATATCTCTTAAACCGTAAAGGTTTGAGAGATAAGACGTATATCGTTCTTCATGTTTTTTTAATGCCTACAAAATAAAATGAAAATAAAACAAAGTATTACTATCCCTTTAAAAATGGGCAAGTCTGGAGCCTAATAATGTTGTCATAGGGGGGTAGGGGTGGAAAAGCCTGGTAGCCAGTGCTCCCAAAGTGGCACTTCTGCCAATTAACCGTTTTGGTGCCAGGCACTTGTTTAACAAATTGCAATGCATTTGATACCCCTCTGGCACTGAAAGGGTTAAATCTCTTTAGTAACTGATACATACTTGTGTACATTTAACCCTTCTCTTTGTTTTGTCCTCCCCAGTCGTAGAGAGTCCATTCACCTTTCCATTTATTTAAATGAGGCTTTGAACCCATAAGTGCTAGGGAACGCTGCAGTGCATTGCACAGCAATATCTGGAGACTTTCCTAGCATTCAAAGTATTAAAAGCCCGTTTTAAATAAATATACATTTGCAGTTTTCATTTCCAGTTAGTTTGTTTCAAAACTACACCTCTTTCGCTTGAATGAATAAGACCCTTGGTTGAAAAGACCTTCTACTCTGTGGATATAATCCTATATAATAATTTTGCTAGGATGTTTGTCAGAAGCAGTCATGCACAGCAGAGACTGCCCGAATGCACGGAATGCTGGGAGCACGGAATTCTAGCAGTTCTGTGCTGGGAACACGGAATGCTGGCAGGTGTAGGAGTGCTTGGAGTTCTGTACTGGGAACATGGAATGCTGGCAGGTGTAGGAGTGCTGGGAGTTCTGTGCTGGGAGCACGGAATGCTGGGAGTTCTGTGCTGGGAGCACGGAATGCTGGGAGTTCTGTGCTGGGAGCACGGAATGCTGGGAGTTCTGTGCTGGGAGCACGGAATGCTGGGAGTTCTGTGCTGGGAGCACGGAATGCTGGGAGTTCTGTGCTGGGAGCACGGAATGCTGGGAGTTCTGTGCTGGGAGGTGTAGGAATGCTGGGAGTTCTGTGCTGGGAGCACGGAATGCTGGGAGTTCTGTGCTGGGAGCACGGAATGCTGGGAGTTCTGTGCTGGGAGCACGGAATGCTGGGAGTTCTGTGCTGGGAGCACGGAATGCTGGGAGTTCTGTGCTGGGAGCACGGAATGCTGGGAGTTCTGTGCTAGGAGCACGGAATTCTGGGAGTTCTGTACTGGGAACACGCAATGCTGGCAGGTGTAGGAGTGCTGGGAGTTCTGTACTGGGAACACGGAATGCTGGCAGGTGTAGGAGTGCTGGGAGTTCTTTGCTGGGAGCACGGAATGCTGGGAGTTCTGTGCTGAGAGCACGGAATGCTGGGAGGTGTAGGAATGCTGGAAGTTCTGTGCTGGGAGGTGTAGGAATGCTGGAAGTTCTGTGCTGGGAGCATGGAATGCTGGGAGGTGTAGGAATACTGGGAGTTCTGTGCTGGGAGCATGGAATGCTGGGAGGTGTAGGAATGCTGGGAGTTCTGTGCTGGCAACATTCTGTGCTTTCAGGCATTCTCTACAGTGCATGACTGCGTTGGCAGCACGCCACAGAGCAGGACCGGCCTCTTAACCCTTTGAGTGCCAGAGGGGTACGCAACACATTGGCACTCAAAGGGTTAACATTGCCCGGACCTTGGCCCTTATACACAGGCTTTTACACTAGTTGTTTATATTGGGGTGAAGATACATGAAGATCTGTCACAGCTATGTTCAGTGTGGTGCTGGAACGCAGTGACTGTTGCTGTTCCTTAGCCTCCTATACGTTGCCCTCTGCTGTCAGGCCAGAGTAGTACACAGTGATCCAGTCGCCCATGCGAACGTCCGCTTAAAGGGATAGTAATGCTTGAATTAAAGTTAAGGTCCGAGTCTTCTTGATATTTTTTCTAACATATAGCGCTATATTTTAACACAGTTTCATAGTTCAAACGCAATTCGGTCAGAAAGGTTCCCCCTCCTGCCCCTCTCCCCTGTGTCGCTCTGCCTCAGTCTGGTCTGGATGGAGCCCGGCGAGGGACAACCTTCAGTAAGCAAAAGGAAAATCCTGTCCTCCTCCATCAAGGGGGCAGAGTTTTCCTTATACTCACTGAAGTTTGTCCCTCGCTGTATCCGTCTGATCCCACGACCAGATTCCAGATCTAATGGGAGGCAGCCAGAAGGGGGGAGAGGGGTGGATCCTTGAACTTGCGCTTGTACTACAAAACTGCATGTGTTAAAATATAGCTCTGTTTGTTAGAAAAAATATAAAGAAAACTCGGACCTGAACTTTAATAGAAGTATTACTATCCTTTTAATGTTCCTGCAGGGTGAAGAGCAGGCCGCAAGTCTCTGATGCTGACCTTGGAAGATCTGCAGACTGTGTGTGTGTGTTTATGAGCAACTGCTGACAAGATAGACTCCCTTCTGTACGGTTCCATATCAGCCTGGGTTAATTCCAGTAACTGGTTGTGGCATTTTCATTGCTTTGACATTGCCTGTTGTAAATAAATATAGCCTTTGTTGCAGACTTGTATTGCTGCAACATCCGGCAACAACGAACCATTTAGTTCAGCTGTTAACCCTTTGAGTTTGCAATGCATACATGAGCAACTGAACATGAAATTTGGTTGTTTCATTTTGAATATCATGAACTTGCGGCTAGCATGTGTTGGAACCCTAAAATGTAATCCTAACCTTGTATAAAGGGATAGTAATGTTTCACAAAAAAAGCCGCTCCAATTAATCTTCATAGTATTTGGGGCATGGAGAGTGTTATTTTAGTACTGTCAGAGTTGTAGTTCAAAAGTAATTGAATGATAAAGTATCACCCTCCCGCCCCTTTTACTGATGTAACACTGCTCACCTCAAACCAGCAAGACTGTCCGGATGGATTGCAGAGAGGGACAATCTTCAGAGAGCATAAAGAACAACCTGAAAAACCTGTCAAGGGGGCAGGGCTTTCCTTATGATCACAGTAAGAAGATTGTTCCTTGCTGTGATCTGTCCAGTCAACAAACCAGATTCCACATCTGAGGTGAGCAGTGTTACACTAGGTAAAAGGGGCGGGAGGGGGATACTTTATCATTCAATTACTCTTGAACTACAGCTCTGACAGTATTGAAATAACACTCTCCATGGCCCAAATACTATGATGATTAATAGGAGCTGTGTTTTTCGTGTGAAACATTACTATCCCTTTAATTTAAACAGTCACTAACACCAAAACACAAAATGTGCCCCTATTACCTGTATTCGGGGGGGTTCTGATAGTATCTGTACATCTGAGACCACTTTATTTTTCTTTCTTCAGAGAGGGGAGATGTGGCAGCTTCATTTTGGTTCCAGAGTTGGGTTTCAGCTGGTTCAAGGAGCCCAGCCTCCTCCCTTCATCCCCAGAGCTTTGGGAGCCTCCAGGATCCTTATTTCCTTTAATACATGTTTTGGGGTTGTCTCCCTGTAATGCCGGCATAGACACCATTTGGCTAATTCTGTTGGTGCTATTTGTAATGAGAGGCTAGAGGTAATTCATTTAATGATTCGCACTGACCCATTAGGAAAGGTTGTTGCCTCATCTCAACCCATTTAAAGAAAATACAGCACTGTCACTACTAAGATCCCTGTTGCTCTAATAGGAGTCAGAGTCCTGGACACAGCAGGAATGGCTTCCCGTATAATGCTAGCATGGGGTACATGGTATTTGTGTCTTTAACTCCAGATCATTTTACTGGTTAGTGTTCCTTTAATGAGGCAGTGTTAATTAAAAGGGGGGTAGTCTATAAACTAGAGCTTCTTTCTTATAGCTGTAAATATTCAAGACTGGTGCGTTGGCCCCTTTAACGCTACAAAATGACGACCTCTTCTCCATATGTTCTTGACAAGATGAGTACGTCTGGATACGTTTACTAAAGAGTACACAGCAGGGATGAGGAGACAGTGTTTTATTGTAAGAACAGGACGCCTGCTGGGAAAATTGTTAAACAGAATGACCTGACATATAGGGTTATTTTCCAGTGGCAAAATATTTGGATAAATAGAGTTTGATATACTGGGAAGATCAGGGACATACACATTCTTGTGATTTGTTAGTATTAAAGCGGAACTTTCACCTTTCATAAAGTTACCCTCCAATAATTACTACCGTCATAATAGTTTTATTAGCTCTCAGAAGTACCCGGTTTTGAATTAATCCTTAATCTTTGGAGACCAACGGCCAGGTTAGTGCCGTCCATGAGCCTGCACTGTCGGTCCCTTCCATTGCCTTTCAGCACAGTGCAATGCCTCCTAGAGGAGACCGGGACTCACAGCGCAGGCGTCTCTAAGACAAGATGTCCGTGCTGATGCATCGCTTTCGGTCTCCGAAGATTAAGGATTACTTCTGAATCGGGTACTTCTGAGATATAATAGCACTATTATGAAGCTAGTCGCCATATGCCTAATTATTGGAGGGCGACTTTATAGAGAGTGAAAGTTCTGCTTTAAGCCATATTTATTGCGTGCGTGACTGTTATTACTGTAGTGGTGCGCTATGTATGTGTGGTTCCATAACTATCAGTGGAAATAGGCCGAGTTATCAGTGTGTGTGGTTCTGTGAGTACCAGTATAAAACGTGTGTGCGTCCGTGACTGTTATTACTGTAGTGGTGTACTGTGTATGTGTGGTTCCATAACTATCGGTGAAATAGGCCGCGTTATCAGTGTGTGTGGTTCTGTGAGTACCAGTGTAACACGTGTGTGTGTGTGTGTGTGTGTGTGTGTGTGTGTGTGTGTGTGTGTGTGTGTGTGTGTGTGTGTGTGTGTGTGTGTGGTTCTGTGAGTGCCAGTGTAACACGTGTGTGCGTGATTGTTATTACTGTAACGGTGCACTGTGTATGTGTGGTTCCATAACTATCCGTGGAAATAGGCCGTGTTTTGTGTGTGTGTGTGTGTGTGTGTGTGTTTTGCGTGCGTGACTGTTATTACTGTAGTGGTGCGCTATGTATGTGTGGTTCCATAACTATCAGTGGAAATAGGCCGAGTTATCAGTGTGTGTGGTTCTGTGAGTACCAGTATAAAACGTGTGTGCGTCCGTGACTGTTATTACTGTAGTGGTGTACTGTGTATGTGTGGTTCCATAACTATCGGTGAAATAGGCCGCGTTATCAGTGTGTGTGGTTCTGTGAGTACCAGTGTAACACGTGTGTGTGTGTGTGTGTGTGGTTCTGTGGGTACCAATGGACTTGTGAAACACTAAGACATTTCATACAATACAATTCTGTTTTCAGTTGGATTTCTTTACAATTACCAAGTAGTGTTCAAAATATCCCATATAATAAAACGCTAGGATGTTTGTCCGATGCAGTTGTGCAGAGTAGAGACTGCCTGAACGCGCAGGCTGAGTTGAGTAGTCCAGTCAGAGTGTGCGAGGATGGTGGTGTGGCCGATCAGGAGCGAGGGGAGAGCGGTACAGCCGGCTCCAGCCCAAGGATGAAAGGCCGCCCAAGACTCCAGTGCTGCCGGACTCCTCTTCCCCGGAGCTCACCGCCTGTCTCTGCTCCTGGCTCCGAGGCAGCAGCTGAGGCCGCTGGGTGGCACTTTGGCCCGTGTACAGGGGCTTTTAAACCAGTTTGTACTATATTAACCCAGTTGGTTGAAAGAGAGCATTGTGTAGCAATGTGTTGTGGACCTGTTTAGCGTCCATAGAGTTAGAGGTTGATTGATAAGGTTCCACAGGGGTTTTATGTAAAAAGCCGTGCGACACCCAGTAATGAGAGATTTTAAAACTGCAACGTGATAATGAATCTGTTCCGTCACTTCTCAATTAAAGGGATAGTAACACTTAATATTTGAAAATATATAAGTTATGTTACTATGTATTGTTAGGATTTATCCTCCGGGCACGCCTTCTGCTTAGAGTTGTTTTTGTATTCAAAAGTTATTGTAGCTTGAATTTTTTGGTGCAGTAACACAGTGGCCTGAAATGTTACAGTGGCGCTGTTGCTACACCATCCTTTTGAGGTTTATTACCCTGCAGTCAGCATTCAGTCAGGGAAGTGGGAGGGAGGGGGAACTTTGAGCGCTATCATCTCTCAAACCATAAAGGATTGAAAGATGACACTGGGGGCAATAATTTTATTTTTAACAAAGCTACAACATGGGGATTAGTAATTTGCAAGTATTACTATCCCTTTAAGTATTACTATCCCTTGAAATGTGAAAACCTGTTCAAAAGTGATCAAAATGTTTGCAAGAAAGCTATTGTGAAGATTTCTGTGACACTCCTCTGAGATCATAAAAAAAAAATATACTTGCTGATGGACACCGTGTACCTATAACATGCTTCTGTTTTTTTTTTTTCCTAACAGGCCTGGCACGTGGAGAGAGCCAGTTAACCCTTATTATGTCAACACTGGGTATGCTGTGGCACCTGCCACAAGTGCCAATGACAGCGAGCAACAAAGTATGTCAAGCGATGCAGATACAATGTCATTAACAGACAGCAGTGTGTAAGTGCTTCCATTTATCAAAATTCTTAGGCTACCCCGAGTCCCACATTTCTCCACATGTTTGGATAGATACTGTCACCGCTGCCTGCACAGCCGATATGGTATTTTTTTCTTTACTTAATATTTATGTTCCTGAAGTAAATGTTACAAACCTAATCAATATAAATATACATTTACCCAGTATTTGTGGGAATCTCTCACAAATAACCCCGACACACACACACACACACACACACACACACACACACACACACACACACACACACACACACACACACACACACAAAAACATATTTAGGCCTAGACTGCATTGCAGTTGGTGAGTTCTATCACATGTTTTATCTGAAAGATTCCCATTGAAGTGTTTGGAGAGACTACTTAATATAACCCTTGATAAAGTTGTCAACCACAATGGAATCCAGGCCTTTAAAGTGTTAGTAATGTCCAAAAAAAAGTTTTTTTGCATTTAGAAGAGCTTAAAAAGCTGAGCTAAATGCAAAAAACTGTATCTCTCAAACCGCTATGGTTTAAGAGATACGGGCGTTTAAAATTTGATCTCTCCTACTGACAGCTGTAAAGGTGTCAGCAGGAGATTCGTGTCGGTCGACACAGAGGCGCTTGAGAAGTGCCGCGATTTCGTTATTTACAAGGAATCCCTTCATTGAAATGGTCTAAAATGTGTGCCTAAGTAACGAGATCCCGGCACTTCTCAAGCGCCACCGTGTCGACCGACACGAATCTCCTGCTGACACCTTTAGAGTTGTCAGTAGGAGACAGCGAACTTTAAACGCCCGTATCTCTTAAACCATAGTGGTTTGAGAGAGAGACGTTTTTTTGCATTTACCTCAGCTTTTTAAAGGGATAGTAACACTTCGTTTTAACTTTATTTTATTTTGTAGGCATTAAAAAAACATGAAGAATGATATAAGTCTTATCTCTCAAACCTTTATGGTTTATGAGATATTCACAAGCAAAGTTCCCCTCCCCGCCCCTTTTACCTAGTGTAAGCCATCTCTTCTCAGATGTGAGTCAGGTTGTATGACAGGACAGATAACAGAAGGGGACAATTTTCTTTGTATGAAAACAATGAAAGCCCTTCCCCCCTTGACAAGTTTTTCAGCTTTTTCCATTATCTTAATTGAAGATTGTCCCTCTCTGCAGTCTACCTGGGCATCTCCCTTCTGATCTGCTTGAACAGGGGGGGGATACTTTGTTTGTGAATATCTCTTAAACCATAAAGGTTTCAGAGATAAGACTTATATCATTCTTCATGTTTGTTTAATGCCTACAAAATAAAATAAAGTTAAAATGAAGTATTACTATCCCTTTAAGCTCTTCTAAATGCAAAACACTTTTTTTGGACATTACTAACACTTTAACTCTTTGAGTGAAGAGTTGCTTTGCAATGCGTTGCGTATCCCTCTGGCATTCAAAGTGTTAAGTATCTGGAAAGGATTGTCTAAATTTAGAATATGGGATGTTATGTTTTTATTTAGAACATCCTTTTTTTCCCATTCTTATCTGTTTGCATGCCATAATGTATCCAACACCTTTCAGAGCAAAGTTCCTGATATCTCTGTGGCAGACAAAGGTTAAAGGGATAGTAATGTTTCGCAAAAATAGCAGTTTGTGTTTAATCTTCATAGGATTTGGGCCTTGAAGTTTTATTTCAATACTGTCAGAGTTGTAGTACAAGAGTAATTGAATGATAAAGTATCCACCTCCCACCCCTTTTACTGATGTAACACTGCTCACCTCAGAGCAGCAAGACTCTCCGGATGGATTGCAGAGAGGGACAATCTTCAGGAAAAACCTGTCAAAGGGGGTCAGGGTTTTCCTTATGATCACAGTAAGAAGATTGTCCCTTGCTGTGACCTGTCTGGTCAAGAGACCAGATTCCACATCTGAGGGGAGGCGGCTTACACTAGGTAAAAGGGGCGGGAGGGGCATACTTTATCATTCAATTACTCTTGAACTACAACTCTGACAGAACTGAAATAACACTCTCCAAAGTCCAAATACTATGAAGATTAATTGGAACTGCTTTTTTGGCAGAACATTACTATCACTTTAAATTGACACAACTGTTCTAGACTGAACTTTTTCTCCTTGTTAGTCAATAGGATTCCACATTTTGTTTGATTAACATTATGCTTAGGCATGTCTCTTAAAAACACTAAGGTCCTGTTAACATTGGCAGTATTAGATGTGTGTTTTTAAAGGAGCAATACAGGGTATTAGGAAGGGACCTTCTAACTGTAGGCAGTTGCCTTACAGTTATAGAAGTAGAGTTCTCATAATTTAAAAAGCTTCTGTTCCCTCACCAATTTCCCTGCGGGTCTCTGAGATATGCTAGGACTGGTGATGCCTGACCATTGTTCAGTGCTTATAGGAGAGGAAGCAACATCATAGTTCTCTCCATAGAAACCCAATGTTGGAGAATTTGCCAACAGTGGACTTGAATTGAGAGGCAAGGGAATCTCCGTTCATGACGAGTGACGCTCTGACACACCCATCCCTGCAGATCACAGAGATCTACCTGGTGATCGTGATTGGGAGTGTTTCATGCTGTGAGAACTGTTCCTATTGCTGTGAAGTATTTTTCTAAAGTTAGCTCACTTTACTGTCCCCATTAAAAAGAAACCATATATTGAGAATAAGTGCCTCTGGAATTATCATAAGGGCTTACCGTAAAATCTCGGATATAATACGCACAATTTTACCCCACTTCACCTTATGTGCGTATTATACCTGGGAGTTTTTTTATTTAAAAAAAAAGAAAAATTTAAGCCTTCCAGATCCCTTCCCTCCCTCCCCCGGAGCTATCCGCTGCTAAAATACCATTTACTTACGTCAAAATTCAAGTCCACGCATTTTCCCCATTAGCAGGCAACATATAACAGATGTCAATATTCCCTGCGGGCAGCATGCTTCCATGCACCGCCCGCTTCCTTCAGGACCTACCGGCTCCAGCCAATGGTAATGCCCTGTGAGGATCTGAAGGTGCTATCCAGCGTGCTGGCATGTCAGACATTCCTATGTGGTCCTTAAAGGGATAGTAACACTTCGTTTTAACTTTATTTTATTTTGTAGGCATTAAAAAAACATGAAGAATGATATAAGTCTTATCTCTCAAACCTTTATGGTTTATGAGATATTCACAAGCAAAGTTCCCCTCCCCGACCCTTTTTCCTAGTGTAAGCAATCTCTTCTCAGATGTGAGTCTGGTTGTATGACAGTACAGATAACAGAAGGGGACAGTTTTCTTTGTATGAAAACAATGAAAGCCCTTCCCCCCTTGAAAAGTTTTTCAGCTTTTTCCATTATCTTAATTGAAGATTGTCCCTCTCTGCAGTCTACCTGGGCATCTCCCTTCTTATCTGGTTGAACAGGGGGGGGATACTTTGTTTGTGAATATCTCTTAAACCATAAAGGTTTCAGAGATAAGACTTATATCATTCTTCATGTTTTTTTAATGCCTACAAAATAAAATAAAGTTAAAATGAAGTATTACTATCCCTTTAAAGGACAGCACACCCTAGGACTGCTGGCCCTTAACCCTCTGAGCAATGCATTCCATACCCCCCTGGCACTCAAAGGGTTAAGGGGATAAGGCCCAGAGAGATGTGCAACTTATTGCTTTGTGGTCCTTATCAGGTTAATTTAGTGTTTGTTCCTGTTTGTTTTCACAGAGATGGGATTCCACCATATAGACTTCGGAAGCACCACCGCAGGGAGATGCAGGAAAGTGCCAAAGCAAACGGACGTGTGCCGCTACCTCACATTCCTGTACGTACCCGGATCAGTTTATTTACAAACTGAACCTGTAAAAGCTGAGAAATGAATGTCTCCTCTGAATGTTTACAGGGGAAATCTCACCTGTATTAATGTTTCCTTCATTTGAATCCTCCTGTGGACTGAATCTGTACATTTTTTGCTGTCTTCTTGGAGTTACTGGCTTTTAAAATTAATCTGGTAACAGCAGTTGTGTATAGGCCGATGTACAGCTCAGTATCACAGCCTCTCAAACTTCATCTGTTCCCCTCCCCAAGTATTACCTCATTCTCACTTCCTACTTTGACGGAGGCTTCCTCCATGTGAACCGTAGCGCACTCATTGTCAAGAGAGCACCCCAGCTTACATGTAGTTATCCTCCCTCTTCGGTAGAGGTTGGAACAAGGCAATACATGGTGAGTGGAACATAAGAAGATTGACAGCCTTCTGGACAGAGCTGACCCGTAGCCTGTCCTGAAGTGACATCACCGGATTAACTTTAAAAGCCAGTATCTCAAAGAATACAGTATTATATTAAAGGGATAGTAATGTTTCACAATTAAAGCACTTCCAATTAATCTTCATAGTATTTGGGCTATGGAGAGTGTTATTTCAATACTGTCAGAGCTGTGGTACGAGAGTAATTGAATGATAAAGTATCCCCCTCCCACCCCTTTTACCTAGTGTAAGCCATCTCTTCTCGGATGTGGAATCTGGTTGTAAGACCAGACAGATAACAGAAGGGGACAATCTTCTTCCTGTGAGAACAATGAAAGCCCTGCACCCCTTGACAATTTTTTCAGGTTTTTCCCTTATCTTAGTTGAAGATTGTCCCTCTCTGCAATCTACCTGGGCACCTCCCTTCTGCTCTGGCTGAACAGTGTTACATCAGTAAAAGGGGCAGGAGGGGGATACTTTGTCATTGAATTACTCTGACAGAATTGAAATAACTCTCCAAAGTCCAAATAGTATGATGATTAATTAGAGCTGCTTTTATTATGAAACATTACTATCCCTTTAAAGAAAAGAAAAATGTACAGATTCAGTCCACAGCATTTAAATGAAGGAAACATTAATACAGGTCAGAGTTCCCCTTTAATTAGGCAGACACATTGTGATTGATACCAAAGCACAAATGTATTGACAATCGCCATGTCAAACTGTAGAAAAAAAATCTTCTCTGTTGTAAATCAGGTTTCCTTGCCTGTTGCGTAATCTGGACCCCTGAAAATCAAAATATCAGATGAGACTCACATTATTGAGACTTGTCATTGTGTTTTGTCCAAATCCTTACATTGTAAAGTGCTGAGTACACTTGTGACCCCATATAAATAACATATTAATTATTCCTTTCATTTGGACGTTTTTGTGACTTTGTCTTGACTCTGTTTTCCTCACTTAAAGGGTTAGTAATGTCGCTATATAAAAATATTTTAGATTGCCGCTATTAGAAAAATAAACTAAACGACCCCAGTTCCATCTCTGAAACCTTTATGGTATGAGAGATACAGGAGGCTAAAGTTCCCCCTCCCTCCTCTTTCCCTGATGTAAGCTGTAAAGCTGACAGCAGGAAATGTGTGTTTTGCCGACTCGAAGCAGCTCTTCAGCAGAGCCGGAATAGCACCGTGTAAAAAGAAATACTTAATCGTAACGGTCTACAAGATGTGCATGGTTTGTTGGCACACTTTGTAGACCGTTCTGATTAAATGTTTCTTTTTACCTTCCACCTCCATCCAATTGGCTGGAGACAGAAGGTCCTGAAAGCCCGTTGAAGGAAGTGGGCGGCAAATGGAAGCATGCCGCCCACTGGGAAGCTTTGTATTTTGCCTTTCATGAATGCGAGAGATGCGGACTTCAGTGGGGAGTTACATTTGAACCAAGTAAGTCTTAGTTTGGCAGCCGTTTTGGCCCAGGGAGGGAGGGAAAGTATATGCCAACCCTAACGTTTTTGTTTTTTTTTGTTTGTTTGTTTTTTTTAACTCATGTATAATACACACTCCCCACTTCACATAAGGTGAAGTGGGGTAAAATTGTGCGTATTATACCCGAGATTTTACGGTAGTTACTTTTCCAGGAAGCAAAAGGTGCAAATAAAAATTCCCTTTGGTTTGAATAGCAATGCGCTTGAGACTGCCCGGACATTCAGGGGTTCAAAGCCACAATTAAATAAGTGGGAATCTAGGGAATTGTGGCTCCCGGTAGGGTGAAGTTTGTGTGCTCTTGAATTGCTCAATTTTTGTGTTATGTATAAGGTCCTTAATCTCCTTCAAGTTTCAAAATAGTTGGCTCGTATGAAGACTTTTTTTTTTTTTCCCCCTGTGAGGTCAGTTTTTCAAGTCAAGTCAATCTTTATCCTTGTGAGAGGGGGCTTTTGTCTTACTAGGCATGTTTCTGTGGCTCTCAGCCATGATGTCTTTGCCTCGGGGATTTGACTAATCCCAGTTGCACCCCCCACCCCTCCCGGAATGTTCTTTCAAGTTATTGAGATTACTGTAGCTAATTCCCCTGCTGAGTTATTGGTAGATCTACACCCAACATCAAGATTATTCCGGTGAATGTCTTGTTTTCCATCCCTTTACTGCCAGAACTTTTTATTACAGTATAAAGGAAGTAAGTGGAATATTAATCAGGAAACCTATTCATAAAAATGTTCTCCAGTGACAAAATAACTGTATATTGTTTCCTTTAAGGATAAAGTACTTTAGCAAAGTAATATTGCTTTAGTACATAAAATGTCCTTAGACAATTCTTTAATTATCTTGTTGTTGTATCGGGAACGTATTTAAAGGAGAACTACTCCCATTAAATACGTTGCTCTTAATTTAACAGGACTTGCTTAAGAATTTGTTCTTCATGAAGTAGTGAGGTATATCTAATTATTTCTCTGTCGTCCAATACAGGTTACTGGTAACTTTGGGTAGGCCATCTGCCCTTTAATTAGGCAGGAACAATTCTAGAATTGAATGCAGGGGGTGGAGCCTACCTTCCCTCCTTGGCTGCAGCTAGCCAACCGGCTCCAGTAAGATTTGTTCCTTGGTGAAGACACAGGCAAGAGAACAGTTCTGCTTTAGTTTTAGCAATTTTTTTAAGTTTTCTGTTAGATATGGAATACCACCATTAGGCGGATTACCATAACTGACAATGCACTTAGATGTGGCTAGCTCTGTATCCAGGTGCTTTTTGTGAACCTTAAGCCCTGGGGGGAAAATCTTGGGTTCAAGTTCTTTCGTCAGGAGTTGCCCACTGAGGCTTCTTCTTAAAGGGAACTACCACCCCGCAAAAACTGTATCTTAATTAAGTCTTCATCTGGCGAATAGCTCCTTAGTAGCGCTAGTCGCCAGAAATATTACCCGGTTTAAAAGATTTTCAACTTATTTGGAGGCTGACAGTAGCAGGAAGCACGGACATCTTGCCGTAGTGACGTCCGTGCGCCTGCGCTGTCAGTCCCTTTTGGAGCCGGCTGGCAGATGTCACTATGGCAAGATGTCCGTGCTTCCTGCTAGTGTCAGCCTCCGAATAAGCTGAAAATCTTTTAAACCAGATAATATTTCTGGCGACTAGCGCTACTAAGCAGCTAGTCGTCAGATGAAGACTTAATTAAGATACAGTTTTTGTGGGGTGGTAGTTCCCCTTTAATACATGGTGATCTGAAGACAGAAGATCTGTGGGCAGACTAGATGGGCCGAAATGGTTCTTATCTGCCGTCAAATTGTTTCTATGTTTGTCAGCTAGAGCATGGACGTCAGGGAAAAGGGAGGGTGGGGGAACTTTAACTACAATTATCTCTCAAGCCATAAAGGTTTGAGAGATGGGACTGGGGTCACTGAATTTCTCTTTTTAATACTTAGAAGATGCACATTTGTAAAAATGAGCTATTAGTATCCCTTTAATAGTGGAAACAACTGACATCAGGGACAGGAGATGGTGGGGGTTTACAATTCTAAATAACTTTAATATCAGTGAGTTTTAGAATAAGACTGACATTAAAGAGATAGTAATGTCCCAAAAAAATCTATAAAGTAAATGGTAGATGGAATTAAAAAAGACTTAATGCGCTTCTTCATATCTCTCAAACCTCTATGGTTAGAGAGATATCTCCGCTCCCTCCCCTTTCTGCCTGACGAGCTGTGAAGCTGTCAGAGGCAGAATCTGGTTGAGAGACCAGACGTGGCTCTTCAGGAGCGCTGACATCGAGATATCCAACTATAGATACTTCATTTCAATGGTCTATAATGTGAGCTTGCAAACTAGGCACACGTTGGATATCTCTATGACAGCGCTCCTGAAGAGCCGCCGTGAGATCCCGGAAACAGGATCTCTTGCCGTCAGCTGACACTTGAGAAGGGGGAGGGAGCGGAGACCTTTATTTTCATATATCTCTCACCATAAAGGTTTGAGAGAGAGGCAGTAGCGCATTAAGTCTTTTTTTTAAATTCCATCTACCATTTAGCTTATCGTTTTTTTGGGACATTAATATCCCTTTAAGTAAATTTTTTTTAATACTTAAAGGGGATCTATCACTCCTATACATGTTTGTCTAAAACGTCAGATTATATAGCAATTAAACTGAAAACTGTTTCCATTAAAAAAAATATATATATATATATATACTAGTTGAACAGCCCGTTACACGGGCCACAGTGCCTCTGGCAGCCGGTCGCGGGGCAGTCACACGCGGTGGAGACTGCCCGCACCTCGGCTGATACAGAGCTGGACGCTCCTTCGGAGCGCCCAGCTCTGTATCAGCCGCGGCGCGAGCAGTCTCCACTGCGTGTGACTGCCGCACGCGCAGCAGTATCTACTGCGCATGTCGGCCGTTACACACAACTTGGCGAATTATTATATAGGATATATATATATATATATATAATTATTTTGCCCAAGTTAAACGTCTAAAGATTACCCTGCAACTTTCTTCTGGACAGACTGCGGTTACCAGCTCTATGCCACAGTCTTTCCCTCTTACTCTGCGCCTTCCCTCTATCCAGCCTCCTCCAATGACGGAGGATTTCTGCCTGTAAGTTGGAGCAGTCTCTGGCCAATGAGAGCACTCCAGCCTACATGCAGGACTCCTAAGTCATTGGAGGAGGCTGGATAGAGGGAGGGGAGCAGAGGAGGAGTGACAGACTGCTGTACAGAGCTGGTAACCGCAGTTTATCCAGAAGTAGGGCACAGGGTAATCTTTAGATGTTCAATTTTGGAATTTTTCATTAAAAAAAAAAAAAAAAAAATTTCAATCCAATCACTATATATAAACTAACGTTTTAGGCAAACATGTATCGGAGTGATAAATCCCCTTTAACGCCTCAAACTAAATATCCATTACTATCTAATTAACTCTTTGAGTGCCAGAGGGGTGTTCAATATGGAAATGTGTTGGACTCCCTTTTGAACTTAATTATCAAAGATTCCAGGTAGAAAACTGGACTGCGTATTGATGCAGTGAGGTGTATAACCCTTTGAGTGCCAGAGGGGTATGCAACGCATTTCAAAGCAATGCATTACGTACCCCTCTGGCATGCAAAGGGTTAAATTGATTATGAAAAATGTCACACTAATTAAATGAGTAAAATGTGAAAATGTCCATCTTAGTCTTTTATTCCCTTTCTGGGACCGGGGCTGTTAAAACATATATATTAAAGCCTAAACTGTATTACGTTTTAATTATCTCTCAAATATCTCCCCAGCGTACATATCATATACCAAAGGATATCCACATTGATCCTGAAAAATTTGCTGCTGAGCTAATAAGTCGCTTGGAGGGGGTCCTGAGAGACCGGGAAGCGGAGCAGAAATTGGAAGAACGACTTAAACGAGTCAGAGCAGTAAGTAATTGTTTACCGATCATTAGTCTTAGCTGTGCCAAGTCTAAGAACACACTGGGTAACAGGGGCAGTCTGACAGGACCCAGGGCCCCTGGTCCAAAAAGAGGTCTGGGCCCCCTTCATCTCCACAATGCCCCTTCCACAATGCCCCCTTCATCTCCACAATGCCCCCATCTCCGCATCGCGCCTTCATCTTCACATTTCCCCTTCCACAATGCCCCCATCTCCCCATTGCCCCTTCATCTCCACAGTGCCCCCTTCATCTCCACATTTCCCCTTCCATATTGCCTCTTCATCTCCGCATCGCCCCTTCCACCATGCCCCTTCATCTCCACACTGCCCCTACCTCCAGCCCCTGGTGGTCTAGCGTCGTGGCTTAACACTGTGCGAAGTCCAGCGCGCCTCTAGTAATACAGAGCGTTGGGAGATGATGTCATCTCCCAGCACTCTGTATTACTAGACCGGAGCGCCGGCGGCCAGAGTGGGAGATCAGCTGAGCAGCGCTACAGACAGGCCCCTAAGTGGCACGTGGACACAATGTATTAAAATTAGAATTGCTGGAAGCGGCGGCGGGCCCCCTTCGGTCCCGGGCCCTTGGTTCGTGACCGAATGCCCGTATGGTCAGTCCACCCCTGCTGGGTAATTAAAGGGACAGTAATGTCCTAAAAAAAAATTTCACAGTTACATAGAGCTTAAAATATTAATGAAATCACCCCAAACCCTATCTCTCAAACCGCAATGGTTTGAGAGAGATAGGGATTCAAAGTTCCCCCCTCCCTCCCCTTGTCCTGATGTCAGCTGTAAAGCTGACAGCAGGAGATTCAAGTCGAACGACTCGAGGAGGCTCTGCAGCAGAGCCAAGATCGCGTTATCTGTAAAGAATTAATTGGAAAGGTCTACAAAGTGTGCCTGGTTTGCAAACACACTTTGTAAATCTTTCCAATGAATTAATTCTTTTTAAGTACCGTGATTTGGGCTCTGCTGCAGAGCCACCTGCTGGTCCCCGGACCGGCATCTCCTGCTGTCAGCTGGATGTTGACATCAGGAGAAGGGGAGGGGGGGGGGACTTTTAATCCCTATATCTCTCAAACCATAGCGATTTGAGAAATAGGGTTTGGAGTGATTTGATATTTTAAGCTCTACACCTTAATTCGACTTCACGTACTCAGCAAGTTCATTAATACGTAAAGTGAAATCTCCTATTCTCTTTATTATTCATTTTTAAAGCGGAACTACCACCCGTTGTAAATAATTACCCATCTGGCAACTAGCTGCTCGGTAGCGATAGTCGCCAAAGTTATCACCGCGTTCATGAGAATTATACACTGTTCCTGGACGGACAGCCAGGAAACAGCGCAGACATCTTTCCATAATGACGCCTGCACTGTCAGTCCCTCTTGGTACCGAACGGCCTCCTAGAGCCGGATGGGACTGACAGCGCAGGCGTCACAGACGTCACTATGGAAAGATGTCTGCGCTCCGTCCTGGCTGTCAGTCCTGGGAGCAGTGTAGAATTCTCAATAACCAGGTAATAATTCTGGTGACTAGCGCTACCGAGCAGCTAGTCGCCAGATGGGTAATTATTTGGTGCAGAGTTTACAGGGGGTGGTAGTTTTATTAGGGATTGTGAAAGTAAAGATCTATATATATCTTCCTATATGTGTCTCCCTACAGCACTGCTTGATCTCTCTGCTGTAGCTTTTCTACATTATTACACAGACTTCTTTTTTGTATCCATTGCAGCACACACTCTGCTTTTTCAGACATACATACAAAGCTCTTTGGAAACAAATTCAGGCGGCTCCCTTTCAGGAACATAAAAGTATTAAAAACAAAACAAAACACCAACAAACCAAAAGGTATAGGTAGTTTGACTGTACATATTATGCACTAGAATAATATGAAAAGTCAAAATAAGAAACTGGAGTGAAGCTTTGACATCACCCTGCCCCACAGATCCCTGAGATCCACAGGGCTCTCAGAGAGAGTGAGAGAGTGTGGAGTTTTAATTAAACTGTTTGACGTCAGGACACTACCCAAAGTAACAAAGCCCTTTACTGCCTCTTTAACTCTTTGAGTGTCAGAGTCAGTGTTAAACAAGTAATTTTTGGTCACTAAGGCAAATTATTTATAATGGTAAAACAACTTTTCTTCTCATTTGTATTTCTTATTTAAAGGAAGAAGAGGGGGATGATGCGGATGTCTCCTCTGGACCTTCATTGGTTAGCCACAAGTTGCCTTCAAGCCAGCCATTGCATCACTTTAATTCTCGATATTCCGAGATGGGCTGTGTCGGTATGCAGGTCCGAGACGCCCACGAGGAAAATCCCGAATCCATCCTAGATGAACATGTACAGCGGGTCATGAAAACACCAGGTTGCCAGTCGCCAGGACCTGGACGCCATTCCCCAAAGTCACGCTCCCCCGATGGCAGCCACTTGGGCAAAGCCCTTTCTGGGCCGATGGGAACAATACAAACAGGACACGGAAAACATTCGGCAAAGTCCGCCGCGAAACTCGACTCTGCTAATATGCACCATAAGCACTTCTACCACTATGTGCATCACTATAGTGGGGTGAAGCCTAAAGATCAAATTGAGTCCGAAGCTACACAGAGAGTGCAGGGCAACTTCGCCTGGAATGCAGACTCTCATAACTATGCAACCAAATCACGTAATTATGCAGAGAGCATGGGGATGGCTCCCAATCCCATGGATTCCTTGGGCTACAGGTATTTAAATGCAGTCGCATAGTATGGTTCAGTCTTCGGACCTCCAGTCATCGGGGACTACAATGTGTTGCATACCCCTCTGGAAATGAAATGGTTAAATGGATAATAATACTTAAAGGGATAGTAATACTTCGTTTTATCTTTATTTTATTTTGTAGGCATTAAAAAAACATGAAGAATGATATAAGTCTTATCTCTCAAACCTTTATGGTTTAAGAGATATTCACAAGCAAAGTATCCCCCCCCCCCCATTCAGCCAGATCAGAAGGGAGGTGCCCAGGTAGATTGCAGAGAGGGACAATCTTCAATTAAGATAAGGAAAAAGCTGAAAAACTTTGCAAGGGGGAAAGGGCTTTCATTGTTCTCATAGGAAGAAGATTGTCCCTTTCTGTTATCTGTCTGGTCTTACAACCAGATTCACATCTGAGAAGAGATGGCTTACACTACGTAAAAGGGGCGGGAGGGGGAACTTTGCTTGTGAATATCTCTCAAACCATACAGACTTATATCGTTCTTCATGGTTTTTTAATGCCTATAAAGATAAAACGAAGTATTACTATCCCTTTAATATGTGTGTGTCTGTCTGTGATTCTCTCTCTCTCTCTCTCTCTCTCTCTCTCTCTATATATATATATATATATATATATATATATATATATATATTAGTGTTTGTCCCCCCCTTAAAATTGCTTTATTCAGATGTTAATGCAGCTCAAACTTGAATTTTTTTAGGTGCAATATCACAGTGGCCTGAAATTGTAGTGGCGCTGTTGCTACACCATCCAGTGGACAAATGTTGTCTCCGTAGGGTAGTGTAGCCACAGCGCTACCGTACAGTTTCAGGCCACTGTGATAATGCATCTAATAAATTCAGGTTTGAACTGTGATAACTTTTGAATAAAACACCTCAGCAGTGGGAGTATCCTTGGTTTGCTCAAGGGTATAAACCCTGAAATATATACTTTTCTACATTTAAATATTAATGACCCCTTTAAAAGAGAAATAATAACAACACCCCACTTATGGTACTATAACCAGAACATACTCATGTCCCCTGTGAATGATTCTCTTGCACCCTGGTTCAAGAAACATCATCTACAGACAGTCCTGAATATTATGTCGATGGAGGCGGGTATGATGTGCTAGCAGAGTGTTATTATAATTCTGTAGAAGGTGTATTTGATTGATAAAGTGTCCCCTTCCCGTCCCTTTTACATACATAACGCTGCACAGCAAGACTGTCTATGGATCTCAGAGAGGGACAATCTTCAGTGAGCACAAGGAAAAACCTGCCCTCTTTTATCACTGTGGGCAGGGTTTCCCTTATGCTCACAGTAAGAAGATTGTCCCTTGCTGTGACCTGTCCGGTGAGGTGACCAAATTCTACATCTGAGGTGAGCAGTGTTACGCTAGGTAAAAGGGGCGGGAGCGGGATACTTTATCATTCAATTACTCTGGTATTACACCTCATACAGAACAATAATAACGCTCTACATGACTCAAAAAATATAAAGAATAATCCGAGCTGCGTTTGTGTTGAAAATTACTATCCCGTTAAAGGGATAGGTACACGTTATATGTAAATAAACTACATATTGTAGGGTTTATCCCCATGACTAAAACAAGGGTACTCCTAGTTCTGAGAGGTGTTTTATTCAAAAGATATTACTGCTCAAACGTATCTATTTATTTATGTGTTGCGTGCACCTCTGGCACTCAAAGGGTTAAAGGGGATCTATAAGCCCTATACAAGTTGCTCTTAAATGTTTATATAGCGATTATTTTGACTATTTTATTAATTTTGTACTTTAACCCGTTAACGACCCTTGACGGTCATAGTACGTCAAGAGTCGATTTGACTTAACGACCGATGACGTACTATGACAGTCATCGAATTCCAGGCTCCCCCCGCGTCTGCACGCCGTTCGGGGAGTCCAGAACGCAAAGGAGTAATAAAAAAAAATTGCTCCGTGGTCGTTCAGTCGTGGTGCGGATTCCCCGGTCCTTAAGTGGTTAAAATGCTATTTGGGTAAAATAGAAGGAATAAATATTGCACTGACCCTACTTCCGGACAGACTTCAGTTACCAGCCACTCTTCCTCTGCTCCCCTCCCTCTATCCAGCCTCCTCCAATGACTGAGGCTTCTGTCTGTAAGCTGGAGAGGTCTTACTGGCTAGATTTCGATCTCTGCCAATGCGACCGCTCCAGCTTACAGACAGAAATCCTCTGTCATTGGAGGAGGCTGGATAGAGGGAGGGGAGCAGGGAAAGAGTGACAGACTGCAGTACAGAGCAGTCTATGTGGAAGTAGGGTCAGTGCAATATTTATTCTTTCTATTTTGCCCAAATAACGTTTAAAATACGAAATTAATTACTCCAAATAATCGCTATATAAACTAACATTTAGGAGCAACTTGTATAAGGGTGATGGATCCCCTTTAAAGGGATAGTAAACCTTGAAAATAAGTTTATTTTATATTGTAGCCCTTAAAAAAACATGAAAAATGATACAAGTCTTCTCTCCCAAACCTTTATGGTTTAGGAGATATTAGCAAATAAAGTAAAGTTCCCTTTTCCTGGCTGTTTCAGCCAAGTCTGCCATCTAGCGGACAGATTTGGAATTCGGTCCACAGATCAGCGGGCAGCTCTTTAGCAGTGCCGAGATCACGATCTTTAAAAAGAACTACTTAATTGGAACTATCTACAAAGTGTGCCTGGCTTGCAAGCACACTTTGTAGACCATTCCAATTAAGAAATTATTTTTAAAGATCGTGATCTCGGCACTTCTGGAGAGCCGCAGCCGGTCCCGAGACCGGATTCCAAATCTGAGAGTTAGAACGGTAACGTCACTCAGGAGGAAACTTTGCTTCTGAATATCTCCCAAACCATAAAGGTTTGGGAGGTAAGACTTATATAATTTTTCATGTATTTTTAAGGGCTACAATATAAAATAAACTTATTTTCAGGGTTTACTATCCCTTTAACCCCTTAGTGACGGCCGCGTGCAGACGCGGCCGTCACTTAACGCCCGTCTAACAATTTTTTTTTTTTTTGTGTAAAAGAATCCAGAGTCCCCGAACGGCGTGCAGCCGGTCGGGGAGCCGGATTTCCGGGACGTACATGTACGTCCTCTGTCACTAAGTGACAGCCACACAGGACGTACATGTACGTCCTGTGTCGCGAAGGGGTTAAGCAGTTATGCTAAGTCAAAAACTAAGTTTACTCACATTTTAACCCTTTCAGTGCCAGAGGGGTACTCAATGCATATGTACCCCACTGGTATCGAAAGGGTTAAACCTTTGAAAGTTAGACAGGTCTCCAACACATGGCAAAGCAGTTATTGAGAGGCCTCTCTGGTCTTTAACCCCTTAGCTTCTTGTGATGTGCCAGGACAGTCACAGTGGTCCTGGCATGTCATGGAGTTCAGGGCTCCCGGTGCGGCTGCACGCCACTCCGGAAGCCCTGAACCGGAAATTTAAAAAAAAAAAAAAAAAAAAAAAAAACACCCATGGTTACTAGCTTGGGCATCCATCTCTTACCTTTAAAAAAAAACAAAAAAAAAACACATTCTAAAGACATCTTTGCCATTTGGAGACTGACAGGCAGGTTAGTGCGGTCTGCGTGCCTGCGCCAGCAGTTTCTTCCGGTAACCTTGTGGTCACTGCAGTTCTACTCAGTTGAGACCAGGACTGACGGCGCAGGCGCACAGACAAGATGTCTGCGCTGTAGCCTGGGTTCCGGTCTCCAAACAGCAAGGATTTCTTTAGAATATGTTTTTTTTTTTTTTTTTTTTTTTTTAAAGGTAAGACATGGATTTCCAAGGTAGTCGCCATGCACTAAATGAATGCATGGCGACTTAGTAAATAGCTCAAAGTTCCGCTTTAAATGTATGTTTTCACCTAATAATAGGGTTCATGTTGAGGGTTGCATACCCATCTGGCATATACACAATTGAAGCCGCTCGGGTAGAATTAAAGTCAATGTGAGGTGTAAATGAATCCAAAAGTTCCTAAAATATTCAGTATCCGCAAAACTTTCACGGAGACTTCACTTACTGTGGCTGATGCAGGAGCACCATAGACATACATATGTGTAGTAGTATAAAAGCCCATGGACACAGGTCAAGGTCCGGGTCATGTTAACCCTCTGAGTGCCAGAGAGGTACACACTGCTTGCAATCTTGCTTTGCCTCACTCATGCAATGCAGTCATGCGCAGCAGAGACTGCCAAACCCGGGCAGTCTCTACTGCGCGTGACGGCTTTTGACAAACATACTAGCGAATTATTATATAGGGTATGCAGTATCTTGACTTGGGCAGCTGTACATTTAGCAGAGAGTCCTCCTCCGATGTAGATAAAGGCTGCAAGTACAAATGGCAACATGTCTCTCTCCAAAGATCAAAAAATCTTCAAATTTTATTCAAACATGGGGTAAAAACTTGTCTCAAGACAACTTGACATACCAAAACACACAAGTACACCACCTAACGCATTTTGGATTGAAGTCCTAACTCATAGGCATAATTACGTGATAAACTCACCTGTTTATCAGGTAATTATACCTATGAGTAAGAACTTAGGTCCGAAACGCGTTAGGTTGTGTACTTGTGTGTTTTGGTATGTCAAGTTGTCTTGACAAGTTTTTACCCCATGTTTGAATAAACTATGAATATATTTTTTAATCTTTGGACAGTCGTGTTGTCATTTGTACTTGCTGTCTTCATATCCATCTGCACTCAAGGGGTTAAATATCATGTATTCTTAGCATTAAGATAAACATTTGGGTACATAAGCCCTAAAATATGCCTGAATATTGACTGTCTAATTCACAAGTATGTAGCTGTGTTTTGACCTTTTGACTCCTGTATGTTCAATAAGTGATAATACAGGATCAGAATCTCTGAGAACTGGACTTGGTGGGTTATAGTCTGTCTCTTGATTTTATCATTTTTGAGCAAAGAGAGCCAATTTTCTAGTCACTTTCTTTATTTGTAAATATTTTAGAAAGAATAATGAAAAAAGTTGTTTACAAAAAAAAATGCTTACTGCTGCGTATTTTAAACCTTTAACTCTTGGAGTGTCAGTGAGGTATCCACTGTATTTCAGTGCATTGGATAACCTCTAGGCACTCGGAGTTAAAGGAATAGTAGGGTTTATCGTCCTGAGCAAAATGAGGGTACGAACACTACTCAGAAGAGTTTATTTAAAGGTTATTGCAGTTCAAAGTTGAATTTGTAAGGTGCAGTATCTCAGTTGGCTGAAATTGTACAGTGGCGCTGTTGCTATACCATCCTGTGGACAGCTCTGGTCAGTTGACTATAAATCTCCATAGGCTGGTGTAGCAACAGCGCCACTGTACAATTTCAGGTCATTCAGATACTGCGGCTAAAAAAAAGTTTTCAAGTTTGAGCTGCAATCTGTAGTGAGAGTACCGTTGTTTTAGTCAGGAGGGTACACCCTACCAATATATCTGTGAATGCCATAACATTTTATTTACTATGTAAGCAACTTCTATTTTAGCGTTAGATCCAAAAATTTAGTACGCTTTATTATTGGGGGGGAACAATCTCTGGCTTTTCCTGTTGAGGGTACATACCTTCACTGCTGCAGTTACTTTATTTAAAAGTGTATTCTATTTGAAACATGCAAAGTGGTGGATATCTTGCATTTTGATTCTGTGGAGAACTGTACCGAATGGATCACCTCTCTCACTGAAATAATAGAATAACTGTCTGAATATCCAGTTGCACTGTTGCTATCGGTTTAATTTATTTTTTAAAGGGATAGTAATACTCGCAAATTACTAATCCCCATTTTGTAGCTTTGTTAAAAAGAAGCTTATTGCCCCCATGTCTCAGACCCTTATGGTTTGAGAGATGATAGCGCTCAAAGTTGAGATGATTATACCCTTAAAGGGATAGTATTGCTTGAAAATAATTTTATTTTATATTGTAGCCCTTAAAAAACATTAAAAATGATATAAGTCTTATCTCCCAAACCTTTATGGTTTGGGAGATATTAGCAAGTAAAGTTAATAATAATAAAAGTAAAATTCCCTTTTCCTGGCTGTTTTAGCCAAGTCTGCCATCTAGTGGACAAATTTGGAATCTGGTACACAGATCAGCCAGCTGCTCTTTAGCAGTTCCAGGATCACGATCTTTAAAAAGAACTACTTCATTGGAACTGTCTACAAAGTGTGCCTGGCTTGCAACAACACTTTGTAGACCATTCCAATGAGGAAATTCTTTTGAAGAGCCGAGGCCGGTCCACTGACCGGATTCCAAATCTGAAGGCTTGAGCAGTGACGTCACTCCAGGGGAAACTTTACTTGCTAATATCTCCCAAACCATAAAGGTTTGGGAGATAACTTATATCATTTTTAATGTTTTTTAAGGGCTACAATACAAAATAAAATTATTTTCAAGCAATACTCTCCCTTTAATCCCCTGGTGCGAGTGCATCCAGTTGGTTCATTATAGTCTCACACCACTATTTTTAGTTCACAAACTAAGATATGTATAATGCTGTTATAGCTGTGCGTGCGCATGTAATTTTTTAGGAGGCTTTTTGATCCATGATTACAGTAAAATGTAAGTCTTTGTGCAGACTGCATCTTTCACCCGCACTAATCTGTTTCTCTCCTGCAGCAGTAAAGTAAGTATGCTTTCCAAAAGAAACGCCAAGAAAGCAGAGATGGTAAAGAGCGAAAACGCAAACTATGAAATGCCTGTCGTTCCTGAGGACGCGGAGAGACACCAGAAAATCATGCAGTGGATAATGGAGGGAGAGAAAGAGATCAGCAGACACAAGAAAACCGTCCACAGGTGAATTTACGTTGTCTGCAGTTGGCTCAGGGATAGTTTCGAGCTTCCGAGTGGTCAGGCAGTGATTGGACTAGGTTCCACTAGACAAAGTATATTGTGTTTTTTATGGTATGCTTTAACGTGGAGCTTTCACCTTAATTCAGTTCTGCATAATTGAAAGCTGCATTAAAAACTGCCTATGTGTCCTGTTAACCCCTTAAGGACAGCACTTAAGGACCACAGACCTTTTTAATTAATTAATTTATTTATTTATTTATTTTTGCATCCGGATCTGGGCTCCCCGAATGGCGTACAGCCTGGAATTCTGTGTTGGTTCTGGCATGTCATGGGTTCTTAACGCAAAACAACCCATGGTTGCCTGGACCGTTAACCCTTTGAGTGCCAAAGGGCACGCAATGCATTGAGTACCCCTCTGGCACTCAGATGGTTAAGGGGCTAACCAAAAGACCACCAAATGTACAGTTCAGGCGATATTCACATTTCTTACATTTGCTAATGTATGCTAATTGCCGGGCCACTGACGTGTCACGTTCTAATGAAGCTCTGTGCCGTACCAGAAAATGTTCTGTTTCACTTTGAACAGAAATAAATGTGAATATCTTCTAAACTGTACATTTGCTGGTCTTTTGAATAACATAACATATAGGCAGTTTTTAATGCAGTTTTCAAATATGCAAACTTGAAATGGGGTGAAAGTGCTGACCAGAGCAATCCTTTAACATGGAATACATAATGAAATGTGCATATTCCACGGATGTTCTGAAATGGAACCTTCCCTGCAGAATGCATTTTCATGTCTGCTAAGTACAGGTGTAGGTAACCTTTGGTTCTTCAGCCAATAGCTGGCTGGGGATGAAGGGAGTTGTAGTCTCCAACCACTGATGGCATAACAGTAATAAGCAAGTTTTGAGAGTGTTTTTGTTTTCTTCTAGACCAGATAGATTGACAAATGTGCAATTGTGATCTGTATTATTATCCTCTGCCTACAGCTCATCGAGTGCCAAGAAACAGCTTCCTCATGATGTGCCTAGACCACTTTCTATCGAGCGCCCTGGCGCAGTCCACCCTTGGGTCAGTGCTCAACTTCGAAATGTGGTACAGCCCTCTCACCCATTTATCCAAGATCCCACCATGCCTCCCAATCCTGCCCCTAATCCTCTGACACAGCTGGAAGAAGCTCGCAGACGTCTGGAGGAAGAAGAGAAGAAGGCTGGGAAAATGCCACAGAAACAAAGGTAATGTTGCATTACATAGGTTGAACTTACGTTTAATATTTTGGATTGTAGCGTTCTCACCAATTGATAGAATTCATGGGGTTAATATAAGTTTTGCGATCCCCAGATCATCTGGGGGGAAAAGTGTTTGGTCCTTTTCACACAGATGACGTTGTTGCAGCGAGAGTAAATTATGAAAACATTTTGTGAATTACTGTGTCGTATGGGCTACCGTAAAATCTCGGGTATAATACGCACAATTTTACCCCATTTCACCTTATGTGAAGCGGGTGGTGCGTATTATATACGAGAGTTATTTTTTTTTATTTTTTTATTTTTTTTAATTGTGCTGGCAGATACCCTCCCGCGGCCCAATTTGCTCTGACAATAATGCTTGCTTGCCCCCACTGACGTCCCCACCGAAGTCCGTGCTGACAATGAGGCTTAGGGTACTTCCTTCCACTGAAATACCCATCTTCCCAGTGGGACCTTCTGCTTCTGTTACCATTGGCTGGAGGCGGAAGGTCCTGAAAGCCCATGAGGGAAGCGGGTGGCAAATGTAAGCTTGCTGCCCGCTGGGAAGATGGGTACTTCAGTGGAAGGAAGTACCCTAAGCCTCATTGTCAGCACGGACTTCAGTGGGGGCAAGTAAGTATTATTGTCAGAGCGAATTGGGCCGCGGCAGGGAAGGGTTCGGCCGGCTTAATGTTTTGTTTTTTTTCATAAGAGGGGAAAACAAGGGTGCGTATTATACATAGACACTTGTTTTCCCCTAAAATATTAGGTATAATATACACCTGCGTATTATACTTAGGTGCGTATTATACCTGAGATTTTACGGTATATCACACAGGTAGCAGTCACTATGACTGTCTCAGAGATGCCAAGTGTTGCAGACTTCTACCAACAGTGCCGTAATGCAGCTACAAATATGTAGCATGGATTTCAATGAAATCTCTCTTTTGCCTGGGACTTTGTCACATCCTATATAATAATTTTCTAAAACGTGTGTAACAACAAAGTCATGCGCAGTAGAGACTGCCCGCGCCGCAGCTGATGCAGAGCTGGGCGCTCCAGTAGGAGCCGTGGCGCAGGCAGTCTCTACTGCGCATGACTGCCCCGCGACCGGCTGGCAGTGCCACTGTGGCCCGTGTAATGGTCTTTTCAACTAGTCTGTTTATATTGGGAGAATGAGAATTATGAAAACCTTGCTACACAACAGTATTTTCAATTTCCCCAAAAAAGTTTTATGCTACATAAGTCATTAAAACCAGTGAAGCACAATTAAATTGTTCAAAATGTACAGTTTAATTAGTATACTAAAGGAAAGGAAAGTATAGGAGAGAGTGCTAGCCCAATTGCATTTGTTTTAATTGGAGAAAAGGTATCTAAGGATGGACATGACTACTGTTAACTAATATATTTATGGCCAATACAAAGCACTCTCTGGGGAACTTTTTAGTCAAAGAAGCAAGGGGTATTCAGTAAGGCATTTTCCATAACAGTGAAAGCAGTAATTTGTTTTACAGTAAGGTCAATAAGGATTTGGAATTCTTTGCCTCTGGAGGCTGTGTCAGATGTTATATATATACTTCCTAAAAGGTTTCTGAAAGAAGCAGTACATTTTTATTATGAAAGAAAAAAAAAAATATATATATATATATATATATATATATATAGTAGGGTTTTTCCTTTTAAGTAAAACAAGGCTACTCTGTTGGGAGATGCATATTTTCAGAGTCATAACATTTTAAACTTTTTTTTTTTTTTCTTTTTTTTTTTTCTTTTTTTTTTTTTACATTAACAGGGCCCTCTATGGTCTGATTGCAATTAGTTATTCTGTTACATTCTATGGGAGAGGTGAGTTGCTGACAGTTCTTCATAGAATGTAATGGAAACATGCTGTCTGTTGGAACCTTCAGGAAGTAATCACACTGTAATTCACCGCCTGATAATTTGAACAGTTATAACTTTTGTATGAAATTGCCCACAGCAATAAGAGTACCCTTTTTTAATGGACAGGAAAAGCTCTATAGATTTTCACGAAGTTACTGCTTCTTTAAGCTAAACATGATATAGGAAATTTTGACAGTCTGTTTCACCGCAGGTAGGATATTGATTCCAGGAGAAATACGATTGCTTTTTTTGTATCGGGAGGAAATTCCACCTCCCCAGCATATTTGAATTGGCTTTTGTGGGGTTTTGTTTTCCTTCCTGTGGATCAATCTGCCAAAAGTTGAACTTGAGGGATTTGTGTCTTTTTTTTTCTCTCTCTCTCTTCCAACCCCAGAAACTATATAACTATTAACCCTTTGAGTGCCATACAGGGTATGCAACGCATTGTGTTGCGTACCCCTCTGGCACTCGAAGGGTTACAAATAAGGAATGCACATTGTGCCACACACCATGGGCTCTGCATTGTACAATGAAAACATACCTTCAGGTCCATAGAAATGAGTGTGGCAGGTAGTTTGCAGGTTCAACCCTTTAAGAGGTGGGGGGGGGCACCACTTTGGAAGGAATGTGTTGGACACCTTTCTTTTCCTTAAAGGGATAGTAACGTTAGCAATAAACTAGATAGCCAAGTCTTCTTTATAATAAATGCAACACAATGCTCTATTTTTAGCAGCTTACATTTCTGTAGTTCATAAGATATTAAAGGGATAGTAATACTTAAAATGTAAAAAAGTATATGTTTAGGGTTTATGTCCTTGAATAAAACGAGGGTACTCCCACTGCTGAGAGATATTTTATAAAAAAACGATAAAAGCTCAAACTTGAATTTTTTAGGTGCAATATCACAGTGGCCTGTACATTTACAGTGGTGCTGTTGCTACACCCTCCTATGGACTGCTCTGGTCTGTAGACCATAAATCTCCATAGGATGGTGTAGCAATAGCGCCACTGTAAACTTTCAGGCCACTGTGATATTGCACCTAAAAAATTCAAGTTTGAGCTGTTATAATGTTTTAATAAAATCGCTCTCAATAGTGGGAGTCCCCTTGTTTTATTCAGGGATATAAACCCTACAACACATATTTTTTTACATCTTAAGTATTACTATCCCTTTAAATGTAGAAAGATCCCTGGCCGCCCCTTCTGGCCACATCACGCTTAATCTGCAGTCTGTTCCAGATGGATTCAGCGAGGGACAATCTTCAGTAAGCAAAGTGAAATCCTGTCCTCCTTCATAAACGGGAGCAGGGTTTTCCTTATACTTACTAAAGCTTGTCCTTCACTGCATCTGTCCGGTCCCGGACCAGATTGCAGATTCAGTGGGAGGCGGCCAGAAAGGGAGCGACAAGGGGATCCTTCTACGTTTAATATCTTATGAACTACAGAAATGTAAGTTATTTAAAATATCTCATTTTGTTATATTTATTGTAGGGAAGACTCAGAGATCTACTTTATTGTACACATTACTATCCCTTTAAGGGTTGGAGGGTGTGATTGGCAACAGGTGGCCATATAACCTCATACGACCCACTGAGATTTCTTCTGCTGCCCCCAGTTTGTTCTCGACTACTTTTGGAAGAGAAGATGATTTTCCTCTAACACATCATATTCACTCTACTTTCACACCAAAGGGTCCTAGACAGGCCTCCAATATGGCATTGACCTCTGTAGAAACCAAGAGGTTAATCTGCTGCTTTCAACCCATATTGAACTGTTTGGCCTTTTGGTGGACTTGATGGCCACATATGTGACCCTTGGTGGGAATCTGGTTGACTGTCACTGCTTTAAAGGAACAGTAAACCTTAAAGGGGATGGATAAAGTTCATACGAGACCCTTTTACTGTGGCTGTGCTTCTGGGGCTCTGTAAACAGTGTTCCCATAGCGTAACCCCCTTTAAGGACCCATGACGTGCCAGGGCCATCACAGAGGTTCTGCACTTAAGGACCAGTTACTGTCCTGTCACGCCATGGAATTCAGATGTCCCTTCGTGGCTGCACGCCTCTTTCATTCAAATGGATAAATAACACAATATAAATTGAAAGGAATTCAAGAGATATTTATTTCTCCCCCGTAGTACAGATGGTTTGCCTCAGGATTAACCCCCTTAATGGCACACAGCTAGCAATAAAGGACCGTGGAGCTTTCTTTTTCTTTTCTTTTTTTTTTTTTTTTTTTTTCCCCCTCCCCGGATCTGATTCAGGTGTCCCCGAGTGGCCTGTAGCCACGCAGGTACCCCTGAATTCCCTGACATGCCAGGGATAGTAATGTTTCACAATAAAAGCAGCTCAGATTAGTCTTCATAGTATTTGGGCCATGGAGAGTGTTATTTCAATACTGTCAGAGTTGTGGTTCAAGAGTAACTGAATGATAAATTATCCCCCTCCCGCCCCTTTTACTGATGTAACACAGCTCACCTCAGAGCAGCAAGACTGTCCAGATGGATCACAGAGAGGGACAATCTTCAGTGATCATAAGGAAAAACCTGTCAAGGGGGGCCAGGGTTTTCCTTATGATCACAGTAAGAAGATTGTCCCTTGCTGCGACCTGTCCGGTCAAGAGACCAGATTCCACATCTGAGGGGAGGTGGCTTACACTAGGTAAAAGGGGTGGGAGGGGTATAGTTTATCATTCAATTACTCTTGTACTACAACTCCGACAGTATTGAAATAACACTCTCCATGGCCCAAATACTATGAAGATTAACTGGAGCTGCTGTTTTTGTGAAACATTACTATTCCTTTAAGTGCAGAACCATCATGCCGGTCCTGGCACGTCATTGGTCCTTAAGGGGTTAATTCAGTTTACTTTTATACATAAGATCCTTTGTATGTTTTAAATAGAGATGCACCGATACCACTTTTTTAAGACCGAGTACAAGTACCGATACTTTTTTCAAGTACTCGCCGATACCAATTACCGATACTTTTTTTGGGGTCATTTGCCAGTTTTCCAGGTACTTAAAGCGCATATATTATATATATAATATATATGCTTTAGGTACTTGGAAAACTGGCAAATGACCTCAAAAAAGTATTGGTGAGTACTTGAAATATAATATTATATATATATATATATATATATATATATATATATATATATATAATATACACACACACACACCACCTCTTGACTGTCCCCTTTTGCCTCTTTCTCCCCCTCTTGATTCCCACCTTTTACTTCATTCTCCCCCTCTTCAGCTTTTGCCTTGGCTTTTTCTCTTCCTTTTGATCCCCCTTTGTCCCCCTCCTTGACTCTTGATCCCACTCTTTTGCCTGTCTTGCTCTCTCCTGATTCCCCCTCTTTTTTGCCTTTTCTTAGTTCCCCTCCTTTTGTCTCCTGATCTTTACTCCTTTTGCCTTTTTTTTTTCCCCCTTTTTCTTAGTCCCTTTTTCTCCCTCTTGGCACCCCTCTTTGCCTCTCACCACCCGCTCCCATCTAGCCTCCCATACTCTCCTCTGCCGGGTGCTCGCTGTTCTCTCGCGAGCCCCGGCAGAAGTCAGCGTCAGAGCGTTGCCATGGTAACCCGCGGCAACGCTCATACGCTACTTGAGGGAGAGAGGCAACCGGGGAGCATTGTGAGCAGCTCCCCTGTTCCCTCACTGCAGCACCGACCCTGACACAGGGTATCGGTGCTGGCATCGGCCGCATTTGCGCGAGTACAAGTACTCGCGCAAATGCTGGTATCGGCACCGATACCAGTATCGGTATCGGTGCAACCCTAGTTTTAAACATGGTTTTACGAGGCATTGAGGTGTACAGAGTCTGGTCGGATGTCTGATAATGGGGTTGTAGTCCAACAGCAGCTAGAGAGGGACACTGCCTTGTGTAGAATTCAGCATGGCCCCTTTAAATCGCGAGCTTTTCATTGCCCCATATGGGAGGGTGAACAATAAAATAAAAAGCCATAAAATGTTTAGATACCAGCTAGGAGGTTAGGACCATTTGTAGGGGGTGCATGTAGATAGACGTATACAAAATACCCCTAAATTTACCAGCCAGAACTAAGATTTTAGGAGCCTGGGTTCTTAGGCTATACTGGTTCCCTGTTGTATTGTGCATTTGGATTACTTTGTTTATTCTCAGTACATCAGCCTCAGAGTATCATACTGAAATGTCGCCCTCCATTTGGCAACCAACAAAATGATGCATTAAAAGCTCATCCTGTTCAGTGCTTGAGAAGGGACATCAAAAGGGCGACATTCTGATGTCACATCCTCCAGCCGTGGATCATAATTTCATATCAATTTTTATGCAGAGGAAGAAAGGGAATGAAGGGGGTGGTGGGAGCAGGATGGCAGTGATCTTATTTTAACTGTCTGTGCACCTGTGACAAGGGACTTTGTATTAACCCTTTGAGTGCCAGTGGTAGATCTTTGGCACTCAAAGGGTTAAACAGCCAGTACAATGCTGTGGTGGAAATGCATGCAGATGTAGTGGGGACATGTATAACAGACGATTGTCTAGAACAGCTTTGCTCTTTTTGAGCATCTTACTGGCTGTTTAACCCTTTGAGTGCCATAGATCTACTACTGGCACTCAGAGGGTTAATACACAGCTCCTGTCACAGGTGCAGACACGGTTAAAATAAGAGCACTTCCATCATGCCCTCTCCATCCCCCTCATTCTGTTTCTTCCCCTGCATAAAATTAAAGTGGATATGGATGTGTGATCCACAGCTGGAAGATATTTGACACTTAACCCCTTATCGACTGGACGTGCAGGTGCGTTGCGGTCACTAAGCATTTTTTTTTCCCCGCCGATTTGTATTCCAGACTCCCTGAACGGTGTGCAGTCGCGGGGGGAGCCCAGAATTCCATGATGATCATTGCACGTAAAGGGTATAACAACCCATGACGTGCTATGACAGTCAAGGGTCCTTAAGGGGTTAAGCACGTAACAGAATGTTGCCATTTCGATAAGTACAGCATTATGATTTTTGCCCTTTTCATCCAGGTGACAATTTTAATGTGACGTTTTGTTGGTCACCAAATAGCGAGTGACATTTTCATAGTAAACCATTCCTAGGAGAGGTGGTGCAGAATGTATTCTAATATGTAAGGTTGTTCTCTAGGTATGTTCAAGAGGTTATCCAGCGGGGGCGCTCTACTGTCAGGCCAGCTTATATTCCACTGCTGAATGTAGTACCAGCTGTCTCGGATATGGACCTCTCAGAGTATGTTCCACTCTTATGCTTCTGTGTAGTCCTGTCTGTAGATTTTACACTGTTCTCCTGCATCCTCCTTAGTGGCTTTCCTCTTGTGTGCGTCTCGTCACTTGTCCATTCAGTTGTTGCTGAAGCTGTATTTTAGTGTCATTTAGTGTGTTTGCACCAGGATTCTAAGACTGCCGTCCATGTTTAATTCAGGGCTTCTAATTTTAAGTCCTTTGCTACTAGCCAGACCTGAAAAGTTACTCGCCACTGCAAGCCAAAACATACCCACCAGGGCTGAATTTCTACTCGCCAGGGCTAAATTTTCACTCGCCATTGGCGAGTGGAAATTTTGATCCCTGTTTAATTCATACCCGGGTTTCCTTTAAAGGGATAGTAATGTCCCACAAAAGATATTTTCCAAATTGTAGTCCTTAAAAAGTTGACCAAAGAGCAAAAATCCGTATCTCTCAAACCGCTATGATTTGAGAGATATCTGCATTTAAAGATCGTGATTTCCTGCTGTCAATAGGAGATCCGTGACGGTTGACACGGAGGCTCTGCAGCAGAGCCGCAATTGTGTTGTTTACAACAAATGACTTAATTGGGATGGTCTTAAAAGTGTGCTTGCAAACCATAAAGGTTTGAGAGATGGGATTTGCTGCACAGAATGTATTTTTTTTTTTTTTTAAATCTACAAAAAAAACCCATTTGTATGGGACATTAGTGTCCCTTTAAGCTTCACGGTGTAAACGACATAGCTATTCAAATTACTATCTTTTATTTAAAAAGCACCAGCATATTCCTTGGCGCTCAACAAAAGAGAGGGGGGATATACAGCAAAATAATGAAACATACATGCACAGACTGAAATGACTTCAGAGAGGGCCCTGCTGGTGAGAACTTGCAGTGAACAGTTGTCTTCGCCATGAGGCTAATGCACAAAGTACAGCTGGACTAAATCTGGATCAGACCAGCTGCAGCATAGAGCTCTTTTAACCTCTTGAATGGTACAGGTCTTAAACACATTTCTTTGTAATGCATTGGAAACCTCTTGAGCATTCAAATATGCCATTTAATGGGATTGTAATGTTTCACAAAAACAGCGGCTCCTATTAATCTTCATAGTATTTGTGCCATGGAGAGTGTAATTTCAGTACTGTCAGAGTTGTAGTACAAGAGTAATTGAATGATAAAGTATCCATCTCCCGCCCCTTTTACCTAGTGTAAGCCGCCTCCCCTCAGATGTGGAATCTGGTCTCTTGATCGGACAGCTCACAGCAAGGGACAATCTTCTTACTGTGATCATAAGGAAAACCCTGCCCCCTTGACAGATTTTTCCTTATACTCACTGAAGATTGTCCCTCTCTGCGATCCATCTGGACAGTCTTGCTGCTCTGTGGTGAGCAGTGTTACATCAGTAAAAGGGGCGGGAGGAGGATACTTTATCATTCAATTACTCTTGTACTACAACTCTGACAGTATTGAAATAACACTCTCCATGGCCCAAATACTATGAAGATTAATTGGAGCCGCTTTTATTGTGAAACATTACTATCCGTTTAAGAAACATCAGTATGTTCCATATTCCCGAAGGATACTACATTCAGATCTTGCACACACGCAGGAAAGCCGAGAACAAAACAGAATCTGATCGCCAAAATAATGAGAGATCACGGTATAATGGCAAGAACTGATACTAATCAAAACAGAATATAATGTAAGCTTTGTAGGCCAGAAATAGGAGCCAAGTGTCTCAGCTGGAGTAATGCATCATCATTACCAAGTCACGAACTGAGCATTCCTTGGATTAATTGGAGCTGCTTTTATTGTGAAACATTACTATCCCTTTAAGTCAATGATGATGATTATATGGCCCCTTTTGCTTTGCCCCAGTGGGAAATGGCTTTATGTTAACCCACAGTGTTCCAGAGGGTTATATGCAATGCATTGCCACTGACACTCCAAAGGTTACAGAACCTGGTATGTGAAGTAAAACGAGTGCAGTTCTGCTGCTGGAAAATGCTTCATTCTGAAATTATTACGGATCCACATAATTTTGTTTTTCTTTTTAACACCTTAAGGAGTAATGACGTGCCAGGTGGGATGGTCCTGGCACCTCATGGAATTCCAGGGTCAGCCACATGACGATACCAGAATTCAATGTCAAAAAAAAAAAAAAGCACCGTGCTCCTTAACCCCTTATTGGAACGAGCGGCCGGCACTTAACACCCGCCGAACACTTTTAACATTTTTTAAAATGATTTCCGGGACATCCGCTCGGGATGTACTTGTACGTCCTCGGGTGGAAAGGGGTTAATGTCCGCCCTTCTGCGGATTAGTGGTCGTTAAAGGTTTAATACACTGTGGTTACCTGATTGTGCTTCTCCCTTCACTTATTATGAAAAGTTGTCATCTGACTCTAATTGTAGTTGGCTCAGTGAATAACAATTTGATTAACCCTTTGAGTACCAGAAAGGAATCCACATGTTGCAATGAGCTGGCTACCCCTCTGGCACTCAGAAGGTTAAACAATTTGATCCTGTATATGGATCACCCGTGTAGAACTTAATTATGCCAAGGGAGAGTATAACGTTCCCTCACCACATAGAATATTGTTCTCTATCTACATAATATATTTCTACTTAAAGGAGAAGTACCACCTCCTAATAATAATACCCGCTTACCTTACTGTGGCGAGAAATCCCAGTGGCCCCTATGGGTTTTTAATCTGGTGCCTTTGTTCAGGAGATTTTCAGTCAGACCTAGATGCCATGTCCATATAGACGGACATGACCGTTACTAGTAATTATTTCGACCTGAAGCAGATAGAGTGCATGAAGGAGCAGTAAACTTTTTATGAATGCCTATATGTTATAGGGCTTTTCCTTCCGAGTTAAGGGAGCTCCCATGCTGGAGCTGTTTTATTCAAAAGTTATATCACTTCAAACTTCCTGGAAGTGAGCAATAACTTCATTACTTAATGGAAGTTCAAACCGACAGGAAGTGACTCACCTCTCTCATAGAATGCTAGCATAACTAACTGAAATTTGGCCACTAGAGGACACTGTTTATGTAAAAAAAAAAAAAAAAAAAGACAGCTTAAACTGTAATATTTATAAGGAAATGCATCTACCCACAGCAGGACCCCCTTATGATTTGTCTTCCCCACCACTTTTAAAGGGATATTGTTTCAAAAAAACAGCAGCTTGATTAATCTTCATAGTATTTGGACCAAGGAGAGTGTTATTTCAATTCTGTCAGAGTTGTAGTTCAAGAGTAATTAAATGACAAAGTATCCCCCTCCCTCCCCTTTTACCCAGTGTAAGTCCCCACTCCTCAGATGAGGAATCTGGTCTCTAGACTGGACAAGTCACAGCAAGGGACAATCTTCTTACTGTGATCATAAAGAAATCACTGCCCCGCTTGACAGGTTTTTCATGTTTTTCCTTATGATCATTGAAGATTGTCCCTCTCTGTGATCCATCCGGACAGTCTTGCTGCTTTGAGGTGAGCGGTGTTACAACAGTAAAAGGGATGGGAGGGGGATACTTTATCATTCAATTACTCTTGAATTATAACTCTGACAGTACTGAAATAACACTCTCCATGGACTGAATACTATGATGATTAATCGGAGCTGCTTTTATTGTGAAACATTACTATCCATTTAACAAATATTACAGCTCCTTTGAGCAAAACGTTGCACACCCCCTCTGTTTCTTCAAGGGTAAGATTACCATGTGCAGTTGGCAGTGTTTCTGTCCTGTTGCCCTGCCAGTAACTAAGATGTCCACCCCCACAGACATCACATCCAGAGTTTATTGAAGATGTTAGGTTTTGAACATGGCAAATTAATAGGAGCCATTTGGATTTTCTGGCCAAAGTAAGGAAAGCGGAGGTGGTGGGTATTATGTTTCATTTAACCAAGCTGAAGGAAATGACATTATCATTTCCCTCTCCTTTTTCCTCTTTTCTGTGGTCAGATTCGACAGTTATGTATTTTATTGATGTTGACATATAGATAAAGTTTGTTTTATTTCCTCTTATCTGTGACAGGTTAAAGCCACAAAAGAAATCCGGAAGTGCTCCTTCACAGCCCTGTGACAATATAGTGGTGGCCTACTACTTCTGTGGAGAACCAATACCATACAGGACAATGGTTAAAGGTCGTGTAGTGACACTTGGACAGTTCAAGGAGCTGCTTACTAAGAGAGGAAATTACAGGTAATCATTTTAAATTGTAATCCCTGCCTGTAACAAACAGTTTCAGCACTCATGGGTACTTAAGGGGTTAAGCCCTTCCGCACATTCCCTTTCAACACATTGAACATCACGTCACTCTTCAAATGGTTCCCATTAAAAAAAAAAAAAAACACCCTTTGCTGACACTATTGTTTTTGCTATATCAATTTAAAAAATATTTGAAGAAAGTCACTAGTCCAAGGACATTGTGAGGGAGTTGGAAACGATGATTTTGAAAGTTCTCTCAAACCCTATGTTTCCATAAGGTGTTCGTTCCTTGTTAACACAATCGTTGTGTCGTAGGTATTACTTCAAGAAAGTAAGTGACGAGTTTGACTGCGGAGTGGTATTTGAGGAGGTGCGAGAGGACGATATGATTTTACCGATTTACGAAGAGAAGATCATTGGCAAAGTGGAAAAGATCGACTAGAGAAGACATTTCAAGTCCGGCAAAAGTAGACAGTACGACGGAGTACGGAGAGACGTGAGATTACACGTGTGTTAGAAACCAGAAGGGTTATTCTTAACTACGCCCGAGATGATCTCTCTCTACAGTCCCAGGCTGTAATATTTGATGGTGGATATTTGTAGGAGGCACGGATATGGCTCCTACCAGACAAACCTCCGAGTTGTTTCCTTATCTGAACCTGCCATGTGGGGATCCCACGTTCTGCTGACCGAGAAAAGTCCATGTAAACGTAGCTGTGTACAGTTCATTTAGAGAGATCCTTGTTTATGAAAGCTGCATATTTTTGATACATTGTAATAAAACGGGAAGATATTTCCAGAGTCACAGTGCTCTTATGTAAACTTAAAAATGGACAAAAAAAAAATTATCGGGTGGGGCTTATTTATCAAGATAAACAGGTGTATTTTTTTTTTTTTTTTTTTTTTTTTTTTTTTTTTTTTTTTTTGCAGACCAACTGCACTGTAGGGACAAATAAATCCTCATTGATGTTATATAGTAACTAGTTGAAAAGCCTGTGTACACGGACCACAGTGCCACCCAGCAACCTTGGCTGGTGGCCGGCTCCTGTTGGCCGCGCTGCAGTCATGCGCAGTACTGACTGCCCGAACGTGCAGAGGCTGATAACGGAGCGGGGCATTCCTAATTCAGACCGTAGTCCTCTCTGCGCAACTTCCGTATCAGCCACGGCGCATTTGGGCAGTCTCTCCTGTGCGTGACGGCTTCTGACAAACATACTTTTAGCGAATTATTATATAGGATTTAACCTCCTTAAATTCTAGAGCACCTCAATACATTGTGAAGCAATGTGTTAGCGATCTCTAGAATTCAAGAGGTTAAACATTTCATTTAGATAATTGGCAATTTTTATTCTCCCCCCCCCCCCCCGCCCCATGAATGCAGTTGGTTTGCACCAGAATTGCCTCCTAATTAGCTTCATGAATGCAGCCCAACGTGCAGAGGTCACAGAAATACAACAGCCATCTTGTAAGGTCAATAATTCTCAATTTCTGGAAATGGATTGGATAATATTGTGAAATATGTTTAAAAAAATTAGATTTATCCTGTTGAGTAAAAGTGTGATCCTACTTATTCAAATGTTATTGTAGCTCAAACTTACCAGCATACAATTTCTGGCCATTGAAGTACTATGCCCAAAATATGCCAGTTCATACTGCAGTATCATTTGAATAAGACGTTTCTCAGCAGGATAAACCCTACGTTATTTAGTTTTTCATATTACGTAATCTATCCTTTTAAAGCATTAATGACTCTAATTTATTTAATAATTAGTCCTAAAGTTCAGTTCACATTTGCAGTTTTTTTTTCCTTTGTTTATAACACTAATCTTGCACCGTCGATATCTGAAAAAATATTCAGGGTGAATTTAGTTCAATGTTAAAAATAAGATGTCACTTTTTTATGCTCCTGTTTCAAAAACATTTTACTTCACTCTTCGGATGCTAAACGCATCTTCAGCGCAGTGGTCCTCAATGGATTAGAGACGTCTCTAGCATCCAAGGTGGGTGTGAGACATAACATTCCCCTCAAACTGACGTTCAATGCAGGGATCAGGTACTATAATTTGACTCCGTTGTAACCTAAGTATTTAAAGCACCAATTCAACCTTGTTTAAGAAAAAAAACGTAGTGAGGTGTTGTCTTCAGTAAGGCAAAATTACATTCTCTGGGAGCGCCGTTTTCCCCAAATTATTTACCTATCCCAGTTGTAGTTTTTTTCAGCAGTATTAGCGGGGGCTGTTATTAATAACTATTTACAAAGCCCGTATACACTGGCTGATCCGGAGCGGGGAGCTCCGGATGGCTCACAGCCTGTGTGTCCTCCCGGGGCAGCTGCGGAGGTGCTGGGTGACACCCAGTTGTCACCCAGCCGCCTCCACACCGGAGCCGGGAGCACAGACAGGCTGTCAGCCTTCCTGAGCTCTCTGCTCCGGATCACCCCGTTCTGCAAGTCCTACTACGCATGTGCGGTTACACACACAGCGACGCATTCTAGGACTCTGTTATACGATTGTCAGTAGACGTGAGGCCGGATAATGGCTAATAGGAAATATGTGTAATGAGATACTAACACTGCAGATTAATTTTAGTAACTACATCGATCTCAAAATGGCAGCAAAATTCTGCTCAGAGGAGGAAGCAGCATCCTGTTGATGTGAATAATCATTCTGGATACACGTTGGATTCATTAATAGTGTCCATTAGGATGTTTTAAAACAATAAATGTTTGCTGCACTGTCATTTCTGCGATACAATAAATTGGTATGTGAAAACAGAAACATTTCTTGAAAATCAATAAAACATTCTGACAATATATTTTGGAACAGATTGTAATGACTCGCGGAGCCCGACCAGTCAAAGTTGTTTTAGTTTTCCAGGTCAACGCTTTTCGGGTTTACCAAGCTTAATCATGACTATCATTACAACCTGTTCCTAAATATATTGTCAGAATGTCTTATCAATTTTCAATAAATGTGTTTGTTTTTATATACACCAATTTTCTTGTGTGGGAGGAATGTTGGTGCAGCAATTTTTTATTGTTTGAGTTCTGTTATGAGCCTTTGGATTGCCTTAAACTTGCACGTAGTTCAGCACATTATTGGTAAAGTTGCACCCAAAATATATTCAAGTGCTGTCTGATTCCCTGTCTGTGAAGCCGCCTGATGTGCTCTCCTAGCATTAAGATGTTTTGCCCAGATTAAGGTGGGTGGAGGTTTATTTTTAGGATGTCTTAGTGTTCCTAAAATACAACCAAATAAATAACCTAACAACCAGCAAATCTGAAAAGCTGGAATCAAGGCTGCTAAAGAAAATAATTTTTAATTAAAAATAAATAAATAAATACATAGCTGGCTGGATTGGTGCTTTATGTAAATAGAACTCAGATTTAGGGTCATATGAAAAAGGACGCAACTGAAAGCCAACTGATACAGGGGACAAATGAATATCTCCATATTTCCATTGTTTTATATGGATTGGGGACCCCTATAGCATTCAAGGTGTTAAAACCCCATTTAAATTGATGCAAATGATAATTTACGCCCTTTTCACAGCTGGATTGCCCCCAATTGCTCCCTTTTTGTCTTTCTGCAGATGATCCTTAAAGGGTTTGTCGCCTCTGCAGGGTTTAACATGTTGAATAAAACTAAAGTCCTCTGACTGTTGGCAGATCCTTTATTCCAAAATTATCTCAGCTCAGACTTGCGTTTTGTTGGGCACAGTACTTCCACGGCCTGAGATTTTATGGTGGCACAGTCTGTGGACCTCTCTAGTCAGTTCACTGTAAATCTTCTTAAGATGTTAGAGCAACAGCACCACAGTAACATTTCAGGCAGTGGCAGTAATGCACCTAATAAAATGCAAGTTTGGGCTGCAATTACTTTTGATTAAAACATCTGTCAACAATGGGAGCACCTTTGTTTTACACAGCATGAGAAACCCTGCAAAACATTATATATAAATTATACATACTTTGCTTATTGTGCATTGCTATCCCTTCAAACTCCTTTATAGTCTATAGAGAGATGCATTGGTAGATCTGTCAAGCATCCGGCCAGTTTAACCTGTACATACCAGAGGGGGTGTACCGTGCATTGTGTCGTGTGTTGTAGTGCACTCCTCTGGTCTTTAAATGGTTAATAAGGAATTAATAATTGTGCAACATATTAACCCTTTGAGTGCCAGAGGGGTAGCCAACGTGTTTTGTTTTGTTTTCTTTTGTTTTTTTTTTTTGCAATGCGTCGGATACGTCTCTGGCACGCAGAGGGTTAAGAACTGGCCTTATTTGGTTGTTCATCCAATGATTAGCAATTTCAATAGATTGATAGGCTAGTAACACTGGATATTAAAAATATATACTACAGAGGTTTTTCTTACTGAGTAAAACAATTGTTTTCCCTAATGCTGAGAGATGTTTTATTCAAAGATTATTGCAGCTCAGACTTGCATTGTTTGGGTGTAGTATCTCCATGACCTGAAATGTTATGGTGGCACTGTAGCTGCTGCAGTCTTTCGACAGCTCTGTTCAGTTGACCATAGACCTCCATAGCATGCTGTAAAACAGCTCCCACGTATGTGTACTGCACCCCACAAAATGCCAGTCTGATTTACAATAACTATTGAATAAAGCAAATCTTACCAGTGGGTGGGGGGGCCTTTGTTTTAGTCAGCAGGATAAACCGGGCAATTTATATTTTTTCTGTATTAAGCGTTACTATCTATTTAACGTAAAATGTTTGTCTCCTACACATTGTGGAGCAATGTGGTGGACATGTCTACAGCATCTAAGGTGTTAATGAAAATACCCCATTTTGTGAATCAGAACTTACTTTTTTTTTTTTTTTTTTTTTTAGATTTTCTGTATATTATGTTTTCTAATATATTGAAATAATATATATATTGCATGTTCCCTGTTCTGCCACTGTGCGGTTTGGAATAAGACTGAGGTGTGTGTGTGTGTATGTGTGTTTTTTAATTTAAAGGGATAGTAGTGTTGCTATTAAAGTGCAGCTCCAAGTCGTCTTTATGTTTTTTTTATAACAAGTAGCGTTATATTTCTTAACATATTTGTAGTTTAAATGCTGTTCAAGCTGAAAGGATGTCCCTCCCCTTTCCCAGCGTCACGCCGTCTGGGCCGGATGGAGAGCGGCGAGGGACAATCTTCAGTAAGCAAAAGGAAAATCCTTCCGTCCTTCATCAAGGGGCGGGGCTTTCCTTATACATACTGACTGAAGATTGTCCCTCGCTGCAATCCGTCTGGCCCCTCAACCGGATTCCATATCTAAGGGGAGGTGGCCACAAGGGGTGGGGGGGGAGGGTGTCTTTTCCGCTTGAATAGCGTTTCAACTACAATTATTTAAGTAAAGAAATGTAGCGCTACATGTTATAAAAAAAGATAAAGACGATTTGGGGACTGCACTTAATAGAAACATTACTACCCCTTTAAACCTGTGAGTGACGGGGGGGATCTAGTATGTTGGAAAACAACGCGTTGGATCCTCCCTCAGACAGTCAGATGGGTAAGGGGCAGTGCCTTCTAGTACAAAACAGAGCTAAGTACTCCGTCTTGTTAATGGGGGAAAATTAAATCGGGATTGTTTTTTGTTTGTTGTGTGGGGGGGGTTGCCCTCCAATCTCTTATTCACATACATCTATTAAATAACACACAGTCTAGCAAGATTCACGTGCTTTTGTAGCAACAGGAAGGAGAGGCTTTGCTCTCAAGTCATCTGGTGATGTCAGCTGCTGGAATCGCACCCAGCCCTCTACGCTCACGTAGCTCCTTCACATTTTACTGGTGATTGCATCAAAAACCGACCCTACATTTTGAAGGTTTTTGAGGCCATTTAAAGGAAAAGTAACGCACAGTAATAACCCCCAATTTAACTTACTGTGTCCAGAAAATTCTTATGGCCGATATGAATTTTGCTCTCTTGTCTTTGTTCAAGAGAGGACATCTAAAATCAGCGCTGGCATCACAATGCATGAACTTGTGTAACCCTTTGAGTGGCAGAGAGGGATGTTGGATACCTCTCGTACTCAAAGGGTTAACCCTTTTAGGACCATAGGTGTGGGCAATGCCTTAAAGGGATAGTAATACTTCGTTTTAACTTTATTTTATTTTGTAGGCATTAAAAAAACATGAAGAATGATATAAGTCTTATCTCTCAGACCTTTATGGTTTATGAGATATTCACAAGTAAAGTTTCCCCTCCCGCCCCTTTTACCTAGTGTAAGCCATCTCTTCTCAGATGTGACTCTGGTTGTAAGACCAGACAGATAACAGAAGGGGACAATCTTCTTTGTATGAAAACAATGAAAGCCCTTCCCCCCTTGACAAGTTTTTCAGCTTTTTCCATTATCTTAATTGAAGATTGTCCCTCTCTGCAGTCTACCTGGGCATCTCCCTTCTGATCTGGCTGAACAGGGGGGGGATACTTTGCTTGTGAATATCTCTTAAACCATAAAGGTTTCAGAGATAAGACTTATATCATTCTTCATGTTTTTTTAATGCCTACAAAATAAAATAAAGTTAAAACGAAGTATTACTATCCCTTTAAGAAACAATGTGTTGAACACCTGTTTTGTCCTTGAAGGTTTATGATTACCATATACGGTGAGCAGAGTTTGTAGTCCACCAGCAACCAGCATGTCCTCCTCTATGGGATGACATCCAGAACGGACTGAATAGATTATCTCTTGAACACAAGCATAAAGAAAAAATGTGAGAGTCCACTAGTTTTCCATGACAATAATAAGTTAAAGGGGAAATCTCATCTCCAGTAAAGTCCTTATATGAATCTTGCTTGCCAATAAACATTAAATCCGTTTTTTTTTTTTTTCGTTTTTTTTTTTTTTTTAATTTATTTATTTATTAAGTGCGGTATTGACAGAGACATAGGCTTTATAATCTAACCGCGTGACGCCACTTCATGATAAGCTGCAGCACAGCGCTGTACCGCAGCCTATCAATCTTCGCCTCTTCCTCTCCCCAGTTTTTCCCAGTTACCACCTACTACTTTGACGGAGCAATTCAGCATGTTAACTTGTGCGCTCTCATTGGCAGTAGACTGTGCCAGGTCACATTCGGGGTTCCTCCGTCAGAGTAGGAGGTGGTAACTGGGAACAGCTGGGGAGGGGAAGAGGAGTAGATAGACAGGTTGCGGTACAGAGAGGTGCCCTGAAGTGACGCCATGTTGTTAGATTATAAAGCCAATCTCCTTCAATACATCATTTAACCCCTTAAGGACTACATGACGTACTATGACCGTCGTGGTCCTTATACCCTTAAGGTCCGATGACTGTCATAGCACGTCACATACTTTTTACTTACATCGCTCCACCAGGAGCATCGTAAGTAAAAAATAGGGCCTAAACTTCACTGTTCAAGACTGGAGCGATCTCTTTCAGACCCCAAAGCAGCGCGCCAATACACGCAACAGGTCACGTGTACCGGCGTGTCGGCAAGGATCAAAGAGGTCCTTATGGGACGGAAACGTCCCAGGACCACTGGTCCTTAAAGGGGATAGTAATACTTAAAATGGAAAAAAAATATATATGTTGTAGGGTTTATCCCCCTGAGTAAAACAAGAGTACTCCCACTGCTGAAAGGTGTTTCATTCAAAAGTTATTAATTTTCAAAGTTGAATTTTTTAGGTGCAATATTACAGTGGCCTGAAATTTTACAGTGGCGCTGTTGCTACATGATCCTATGGACAGCTCTGGTCCTGGGGCCATAAATCTCCATAGGATGGTGTAGCAACAGCGCCACTGTACAATTTCAGGCCACTGTGATATTGCACCTAAAAAATTCAACTTTGAAAATTAATAACTTTTGAATGAAACACCTTTCAGCAGTGGGAGTACTCTTGTTTTACTCAGGGGGATAAACCCTACAACATATATTTTTTTAACATTTTAAGTATTACTATCCCTTTAAGGGGTAAAAAAACCCAAAAGATTGAACATTTGTTGGCAAACAAGATTCATATAAGGAGGAATTTACTGTAGGAGAGAGTTCCCCTTTAAATGGTGGGTTATAATTAAAAGATGTTATTCCACCTTTTAAGAATTTCTGGGAAAGCACCCCAATTTTTTCTTTATTAGGAAAAGTTTTGTTTTTTTCTCTCAACCAGGAGGTACTGTCCCTTTAACTGTTGCAGACGTTTTAGAATTTGCGAGATGGCGTTTAAAACGTAGGTGACAATGTCTAGCATGGATCTTCAGTTCAGCTGCTGCTTTTGGGTTTAATCAGAACAAGGAACGGGAAATTGAAGACTAAACTACAAATGGAAATGTATATATATTGCTTGTATCTTTATTTAAATGTGTTCAGATTTTCCCTGTAGCGTTCTTACTTTCCATTGGAAAGCATTGCAATTTAGCCTTCTGAGACTGACTGTTGGCAAATAATTCTTAAAATAATTTTTGCTGATGAGAGATCTTTTGTAAAACATATAACTGTTTTTGTAAAATATTATTTTTCTTTCCTGTTCTTTTGAATGTTTGATGTACATACTTTTTTTTTGAGGGGGTGGGGGGGATGTAGAACTGTTTTTGTTGTGTAAACCTAAATTGTATTTTCTTTTTCACACGCTTAGGTTTTGAGGATTTAGCTTCTTTAATCCATTAACCTTTTGTGTGCCAGAGGGGTATGCAACGCATACCCCCTGGCACTCAAAGGGTTAAAGAACAGAGAGGCATCTAGCACATTGCTCTGCTCTTCCCGGCAATACATTTATTTTTAATAGGACTTTAATATAGGGATTAGTAATACTTAAGTATTTCTATCCCTTTAACCCACGAAAGGCCCGTGGGGTGTATAATGCATACACCCCACGGGCCTTTCGTGGGTTAAAGGGATAGAAATACTTAAGTATTACTAATCCCTATATTAAAGTCCTATTAAAAATAAATGTATTGCCGCCAGTATCATCTCTCAAACCTTTATTTGAGAGATGATCACTTCTAAAGTTGCCCTCTCCCTCCCCCTTCCCCGTAGTCAGCGTTCTAGCTGACTGCAGGGAAGCAAGTCGTACGACTTTCAGGCGGCTCTGCAGCAGAGCTGAGATCACGTTAATAAAAAAGAAAACTTTCACTGAAATGGTCTTCTACGTGTGCTTGGTTTGTGCTTGTTTGCAAGCACACGTAGAAGACAGTTTTAATGAAAGATTTTTTTTTTAACTAACGTGATCGCGGCTCTGCTGCAGAGCCGCCTGATGATCTATGACCGGATTTCCCTTCAGTCAGCTACAATGCTGACTTCGGGGAAGGGGGAGAGAGAGGGCAACTTTAGGAGCGATAATCTCTCAAACCATAAAGGTTTGAGAGATGACACTGGGGGGAATACGTTTATATTTAATAGGACTTTACTGTAGGGATTAGTAATGCTTAAGTATTACTATCCCTTTAAGAATGCTAAAGCCAGCCGTAACCTAGCAGGTCTGTTGTTTATAAGAGAAGTAATACCCTTTTTTGTGATATTGCAATTAGTTTCCTGCTGAATAAAACGGGCATACCCACTGCTGCAGCTCAAACAGTATTTTTAAATGAACTGCAATTTTCCGCTGTGGTCAGCAGATGGGGCTGTTCCTATCACTTTTAGACAACTGTAGTATTTGACTCAAGTTCTCCCGTAGAGTATAATTGCATAACAGGCACCACTTGGCACTGTAGTCAGTTGTTTGATTAAATATAATAATGTTTGAGCTGTAATATATTTTGCATGAAACGTCTCCCAGCCTTGGGTTACACTTGTTTTTATTCTGCAGGAAAAGCATTATAATCTCTATTTTCTCTTAGAAACAACGTTTACTGCTTCTTTAATCCATGGGATTCTAGCGATAAAATGCGTTGCGTACCACTCTGGCACTCAAAGGGTTATTTAAATAGGCACCAAAATTGAGGCTTAATTATAGTGACCCTGCATACTCACCCATAATAACTATATATGATTTTTTCTTTATTTCTGTATGTTGTGGGGTGTCTTTAAGCTAAATATGGCATGTCCCACTTCATTCCCACTGTCTGATACACTGTAGTTTCTGGCGAGAGGTCATGCTGAACTTACCTATTGGATATTTGTGCTGTCCCCAGTGAGTTCTTTCTCAACGCTTAGCACCACAGTTGATAAGGTGGGGAAAAATATATCCATCACGTTAAAGTGATTAGTAATACTTCATTTTACCTTTATTTAATATTGTAGCCATTTAAAAAACATTAAGAACAATATAAGTCTTATCTCTCAAACTTTTATGGTTTGAGAGATGTTGGCAAGTAAAGTTTCCCGCCCACTGGCTGTTTCAGCCATGTCTGCCATCTAGCTGACAGACTTGGAATACAGTCAACAGACAAGCTGGCGGCTCTTCAGCAGAGCAGAGATCGCAAGATATAAAAATAACTACTTCACTGGAATAGTCTACAAAGTGTGCCTGGTTTGCAAGCACACTTTGTAGACCGTTCCAGTTAAATAGTTATTTTTTATATCTTGCGATCTCGGCTCTGCTGAAGAGCCACCGGCTTGTCTGTGGACCGGATTCCAAGTCTGTCAGCTAGATGCCAGACTTGGCTGAAACAGCCAGTGGGGGGAAACTTTACTTGCCAACATCTCTCAAACCATAAAGGTTTGAGAGATAAGACTTATATTGTTCTTAATGTTTTTTTTTTTTAATGGTTTCATTATTAAATTAAGCTAAAATTAAGTATTGCTATTACTTTGCCATATTATCTTTGGTTAATTGATCCAGAGCAATACAAAAACATTGAAGACCTTTCCAGTTTGTCTTTTCTGAGTCCGAAAGGTAATCGACGGGATAGTCTAAAATGACGGGGAGAGAATGTGATCACTTTCTGTCTGTTAGCTTTTCAGCAGTTACAAGTCTATCGAGAGGCTGGGGGGCTTTCTCACCACCATGCCTTTTCTTCGTTCGATTTACTTTCCGGTGAGGAAAGGGGGGGCCCCGTTTTCATTTTTTTTAGCTTGGGCTACACATTACGATTCGCTCACCCCAGCTATATTGATGCTGGCCACCACTTTTGCTAGGTACGAGGTGCACGTGGCATTGTCTGTCTGTAAGCCCAGATTCAGTGTGCAGGAGGAGTTGACAGCACTCAGATGATAGTGGAAACTCAATCAATCCTCTTAGGCTTCATATAGGACCACGTAAACGGAGAGAATTTGCCTTTTTTCCAGTACAGTGTTGGTACACTTCCCACCATCATCCGAGTGCTGTCAGTTTCTTGCTCTCTGGAAAGATGTGTCGATGCATCCAAAGTATTGTTTTTCAAGTGTAGTTCAATCCTCTGCAAAACTCCTCTTATGGAGGAGAAAGCCACGGTCAATTGAATATGGCTTCAACCTCACTTCTGAACAGAGAAACTTTGATTCTTTATCTTTGTCCTTCCCTGTAAAAAAACAAAAAAATATATAGAGGGGATCCGTCCATCCTCTCGCACTATCAAGGAAAATTAAAAGGCAAGACAAGGAATCCTAGAAAAGAACAAGGCTGGAAGTACCCACTAGTAAAGACATTTAAATTATTATTTTCTGTCTGTTTAACATAGTGCGGACTAATACATTTATGTTTTTATCTTGTGAACATCATTGATATTTTATAGCTCTGGAAAAGAATCCCTCTCTCCATGTCGTTAAAAGCCATCGAGGGTACTGTGCCTTATGTATGAAGGCAAATAAAAATCCCCTTTGAGGGCTACAGAGATCTCCAACGAGTGCTTTGAAATGTGTTGGAGACCACCTCAGCATTCATGAGTTAAAATAACTATTTTGATCAATTGGAATTTTGGAGTTAATTTTTTCCCCACTAGAAAATGTTGCTTTGCCCCAGCAATCTCATTGCATGGGGCCGTGGTTGCACGGCCCCATGCAATAGATGACTGGCCTACTTGGGTTACAACCATATCTGATTGACTTACATGGGTTGCAAGTTATTGAGAGTTGCAACCAGCAGCATGACCTCCAATATCTTTTGTGTCAACGGTCTGCTTGATGGATCATAGGACACTGTGGAGACCAGTACAGTCAGGATTTGCCCGCTGCAGAATGTATTCAAGTTGCAGCATGCGGCGTTATGTTACGTCGCGTTAAATTAGGTCAAGATTGCCCAAATGAGCAGACTCACTGGGGACAACCAGTTTCATTTTTGGGAGATACTCTTGGTGTTTACAAGGCTGCACTAGCGCTGCCTGTGTGAACTCTGCCTTGTTTTTACGTAGTGGTTTCTTAAAGGGGTGATAAAGCGTTATCTGCCATGTGATGTGTATATTCTACTACATTGCCAATTCATTCTAAAACGTAAAGTGTATGAGCTCAAATTAAAGGGATAGTAATACTTGAAAATATTTGTATTTTATATTGTAGCCCTTAAAAAAACATTAAAAATTATATAAGTCTTATCTCCCAAACCTTTATGGTTTGGGAGATATTAGCAAGTAAAGTTAAGTAAATTTCCCTTTTCCTGGCTGTTTTAGCCAGGACTGCCATCTAGTGGACATATTTGGAATCCGGTCGACAGATCAGCCGGCAGCTCTTTAGCAGTGCCTAGATGACAGTTGTTAAAAAGAACTACTTCATTAGAACTGTGTACAAAGTGTGCCTGGCTTGCAAGCACACTTTTTAGACCATTCCAATAAAGACATTTTTTTTAAAGATCGTGATCTCGTCACTGCTGAAGAGCCAAGGCCGGTCAAGGGAACGGATTCCAAATCTGAAGGCTACAACAGTGACGTCACTACAGAGGAAACTTTACTTGCTAATATCTCCCAAACTATAAAGGTTTGGGAGATAAGACTTATATCATTTTTACTGATTTTTTTTTTTTAAGGGCTACAATATAAAGTAAAATTATTTTCAAGTATTACCATTACAAAATGGTAATGGTCCAAGGAAAGACTACACATTTTCAAATTAAGTTTATGGGGTATATCTTTTTAGCCAAAGCTTAAAAAATCAAATCAGAGAGACCAGAAGGCCTTGCATTGCTGAGTGTTCATCTATTGATAGACATTGTCAGTAAAACGAATGTTACTTGCAACAAGTGTTTTTGTTTTCTGAAAAAGGGGTCTCAGATTAGCGATCCTGGAGCTTTCCAGCTGCACCATAAGGCACGAATAGAACTTCCAGTTGATTTAAAAGAGAGATTTTACCCCTTAAACGTTAGAGATGTCGGCAACGCATTTCAAAGCAATGTGTTGGAGACGCTTCTAGCATTCGAAGGATTATGTCCTATTTAGAAAGCACCAAACTGAATGCTGGCCTCATTTTCTATTGTATTCTTTCCCACTTGCACCGTACTCTATTTCTAATATTCTGGAAATATTTCTTTGTTTTATTTTTCCTTGAAAATATACAGGACATTTTAGGATGCCCGAATCAATAAAACAGATGTTCGCATGCCCACAGATGATGATAATGAAATATTGTGTATTGGACAGGCATACAAGTATATACATCTTCACCATACCTCTATTGTTTTTTTTTTTTTGTTTTTTTTATTTTATTTTGTACTAATTCACTAGTAGGCCATAAACCAGAAGTAAGCCAAAGTAAGTGTTACATTAGCACTTTGGAAAATGTTATGAAATTCAAGTTGTGGTACTTGTCATGCGTGTTTCTCAATAAGCAACACAACTCACATTTTTATAATGCATGTTAACTCTTTGAGTGCTAGAGGGGCATGCGATGCGTTGCATACCCCTCTGGCATGCAAAGGGTTAATGTTTTGAGTCTGTATTGCCTATGGCTATATGTCACAGAGTGCCTTGTAAGTGTAGTTCTTCAACAGAACTCAGAACAAGAAAATGTTGCTTTTATCCAGGGAATTCTAAGGGTCTTATTCTCAAAAGTGACGTGATTCTAGGGCAAATTTACCTGTTTTTAAAGGGTTAGTAATGTTTCACAAAAACAGAGGGTCCAATTATTCTTCATAGTATTTGCGCCATGGAGAGTGTTATGTCAATACTGTCAGAGTTGTAATTCAAGAGTAATTGAATGATAAAGTATCCCCCTCCCATCCCTTTTACCTAGTGTGTAAGTCACCTCCCCTCAGATGTAGAATCTGGTCCTGGGACCGGACCGGACAGGTCACAGCAAGGGACAGTCTTCTTACTATAAGCATCGGGAAAACCTTTCCCCCCTTGACAGGTTTCTCATTATGATCACTGAAGATTGTCCCTCTCTGTGATCTATTCGGACAGTCTTGCTGCTCTGAGGTGAGCAGTGTTACATTAGTAAAAGGAGCAGGTGGGGATACTTTATCATTCAATTACTCTTGAACTACAGCTCTGACAGTATTGTAATAACTCTCTCCTTGGCCCAAATACTATGAAGATTAATTGGTGCTGCTTTTATTGTGAAACATTACTATCTCTTTTAATTGGGCTTTGAATCCATTTGAACGATGGGTAGGGTTTCCAACGCATTGCCTTGCAAAGTGTTGGAGATCTCTCTAGCATTCAAGGGAAATTTCGGAAATGTCTATTTGCCCATGAATATTTCTTCTGTGCGCAAGATCCTAAGGTTGTTTTTTTTTTCTCTCTTTATTTCGTATTTTTATAGGTGTTTATTTCTTGTAAATATGTACATTTTCATAAAAAATGTAAAAAAGTAAAAAAAAAAAAAGTCCGTAAGCACAGCAGCCTATTCTGAACTCACCTATCACTGATTAATACCCTGCAGATGCTGTCTTGTACATTTTTTTAAAAGGTACTTGGAGAATAATAAAATAATAAACTTATATGCGTTATTGGTCTTTGTCATATTTTTTTCTTATTTTTATTTCAATTCTGAATTAATTTAAAGCGGAACTTTCATGAATATTAAAGGGATAGTAATACTTTGTTTTAACTTTATTTTGTAGGCATTAAAAAAACATGAAGAATGATATAAGTCTTATCTCTCAAACCTTTATGGTTTGAGAGATAGTCACAAGCAAAGTTTCCCCTCCCGCCCCTTTTACCTAGTGTAAGCCATCTCTTCTCAGATGTGGAATCCAGTCCATAGACCAGACAGATAACAGCAGGGGACAATCTTCTTCCTATGAGAACAATGAAAGCCCAGCCCCCCTTGACAAGTTTTTCACGTTTTTCCCTTATCTTAATTGAAGATTGTCCCTCTCTGCAGTCTACCTGGGCACCTCCCTTCTGATCTGGTTGAACAGGGTGGGGAATACTTTGCTTGTGAATATCTCTTAAACCATAAAGGTTTGAGAGATAAGACACATATCGTTCTTCATGTTTTTTTAATGCCTACAAAATAAAATAAAGATAAAACGAAGTATTACTATCCATTTAAAGTGCCCCCAAACCATTTTTTACATAGTGTTAAGCACATCAGTATTTGTATTATTCGTATTAAGTCCGGTATTATTTAGAAATGTAACTTCCTAGTAGACTCATCGCAGACGACAGCGCAGATGAAGAGGCTCTGTATCCGCCCCTGTCCCCTCTGATTGGTAAGGGGGAGCTGCGTTGTACCTTAAGGTACAGAAAGGGACGTACAGCACATGCACACAGGTTCCTCTACATCAATATGCCTGCCGGTGAATCTCTGAAGAAGTTGGACTTCTAAATAATGCCGGACTTACTAGGGATAACACAAGTATGGATATGCTTAAAGTGTTAGGAATGTCTAAAAAAAACTTTTTTGCATTTAGAAGAGCTTAAAAAGCTGATCTAAATGCAAAAAAAAAACGTATCTTTCAAAACGCTATGGTTTAAGAGATACGGGCGTTTAAAGTTTGATCTCTCCTATTGACAGCTGTAAAGCTGTCAGAAGGAGATCTGTGTCGGTCGACATGGTGCTTGAGAAGTGCCGAGATCTCGTTACTTACACGGAATCCCTTCATTGGAATGGTCTAAAACGTGTGCCTAGTGTTCAGGCACACGTCTAAAATGTGTGCCTAATGTTCAGGCACACGTCTAAAATGTGTGCCTAGTGTTCAGGCACACGTCTAAAATGTGTGCCTAGTGTTCAGGCACACGTCTAAAATGTGTGCCTAGTGTTCAGGCACACGTCTAAAATGTGTGCCTAGTGTTCAGACACACGTTTTAGACCATTCCAATGCAGGGATTCAGTGTATGTAACAAGATCTCAGCACTTCTCAAGCGCCACTGTGTCGACCGACACGGATCTCCTGCTGACAGCTTTACAGCTGTCAGTAGGAGAAATCAAACTTTAAACACCCATATCTCTTAAAACATAGCGGTTTGAGAGAGATGGTTTTTTGCATTTAGATCAGCTTTTTAAGCTCTTCTAAATGCAAAAAAGTTTTTTTTAGACATTACTATCACTTTAACGCTGTGTGAAAGGATTTGGGGGGCACTTTAATATGCCTGCAAATTCCGCTTTAATGTAAGTTTTATTCTGGTTGAGCAATGTGACACACACATACACACCACACAATATGATCTAAAAAAAAAAAAAAAAGAGGAACTTGGGGATTTTCTTCACTTCATTGTTTGGGCCAGATCTCAAGGATCTGCTTAGTGAGGCCATAGGGGGTAAAAGTACCTTTCTGCCTTTGGTCCCCAGGAAGAAAACCCTCTCAAGCGTAATCATTTTTTTGTTCCTTCAAGTCTGAGACATGTCCGGCGAACCAGGCGGTTCCCTCTTCCAAGGCCCAGACAGTAATGGAAGCCCAAGGTCTCCTCCAAGCCCAAGGCTTCCAAGCCTTCTTCGGCATGACTCACCGAACCCAGGTCCCCCACTCTGCTGTGGGTGGCCGTCTGCGTCACTGCCACAGCGTCTGAGAGGATTCAGTGGCGGAATCGTGGGTTTTCCAGGTGGTGGGGGAAGGGTACAGGATGCCTTTCGTCTCTCTTCCTCCCTTTCGCTTTTTCCCTTCTCATACGCCCCAGGGCGCAGAGAAATGCCGTCTGTTCAATGGCGCTATCCAGGCCCTTCTGGACAAAGATGTTCTAGAACCTGTTCCAGTTCAGGACAGAGGTATGGAACAGAGTGCAAAAAAAAATCTCTCTCAAACCGCTATGGTTTGAGAGATATCTGCTTTTAAAGTTTGATGTTTCCTGCTGTAAAGCTGTCAGCCAACATGGAGGCTCTGCAGCAGAGCTGCAATCGCGTTATTTAAAACAAATGTCTTCTTTGGAATGGTATAAAAAGTGCGCCTGGTTTGCAAGCGCACTTTTTAGACCATTCCAATGCAGTCATTCATTGTAAATAACGTGATTGCGGCTCTGCTGCAGAGCCTCCATGTCGGCCAACACGGATCTCCTGCTGACAGCTTTACAGCTGACAACAGGAAACATCAAACTTTAAAAGCAGATATCTCTCAAACCATAGTGGTTTGAGATATATGGGTTTTTTCACTCAATTCCACTTTTGAAGCTCTACACAATGCAAAATATTTTTTCAGGGACATTACCATCCCTTTAAGATTATATGTTAGGGATGTAACGTGTCTAATTTTTACATATACTAGCTATAAATATGTGGTATTTAATAAGCCTTTGCGTGCCAGTGTGGTATCCAACGCAATGCATTGGATACATCTCTGGTACTGAAATGGTTAACTTTCTATCACCCTGTTTCATTTTTTTTGGTGATGGTTTACCTTTGAACAGTCTAAAAATCCCATTAAAATCAGTATGTATTAGTCACATATTGGTGCAGTGTGACCCTAAGTCTCTTGGGAGATGAAATGCTTTGAACCTGTGAACCGTATCTTATTCACCAGCCAGGGAGCGCAGTGGGAGGAGCATGCTGTATACCATCTTGAAGGTCGCCTGTCTAGGTGTGTGGTTGTGTATGAAGGCCTGATCCCATGTACTGGAGGTTCTGTACCGGGACTGCATCCCGCAGCCAGATATCGCATTGTACTCAAACTCATTAAAGGGATAATAACACTTACTAGCCAAATAAATATATATTGTAGAGGTTATCCTCCTGAGTAAAACAAGGGTACTCCCACTGCTGAGAGGTGTTTTTATTGAAAAGTTATTGCAGCTCAAACATGAATTTTTTTTAGGTGCAATATCACAGTGGCCTGAAATTGTACAGTGGCGCTGTACAATCAACTGACCAGAGCTGTGTATAGGATGGTGTAACAACAGCGCTACTGTACAATTTCAGGCCATTGAGATACTGCATCTATAAAATTCAAGTTTGAACTGTAATAACCTTTGAATAAAACACCTCTCAGCAGTGGAAGTACCATTGTTTTATTCAGGAGAATTCACCATACAATATATATTTATATGCATACTAAGTGTTACGCTCTCTTTAATACAAACCCCATAGTACCTAACCATGTGTTGGAGACATCAACTGGTTAAAGTCCCCTATTAAGTCATTGGGAATTTTAATTTGTCCCCTGTGGTATAGCTGTTTTTCTCCACAATTGCTCCACTTCAGGCCAAGATTCTAGTCCACGAGCATGGACACATCACAAAGATATATGTTGTACACCCCTCTGGTTCTTAAAGGATTAAGTATGCACTCTTCCTGCTTGGACCGGACATCCAGGACGGATTGAAGATATGTCATGAATAAGGACATAGTTCATAGGGGCCATCTGGATTTCCTTCCCATAGGAAAGTAGGATTATAATTAGGAGGTGTTCATATTCCTTTATATAAGAAAAGTGGAATCGCTGTATCACATGGGCACTAATACAGTACACTCTATCAATAACAGATTGTTTTTAAAGTGTTAGTAATGTCCACAAAAAGTGTTTTGCATTTAGAAGAGCTTAAAAAGCTGAGCTAAATGAAAAAAAAAATGTATCTCTCAAACCGCTATGGTTTGAGAGATACGGGCGTTTAAAGTTTGATCTCTCCTACTGACAGCTGTAAAGCTGTCAGAAGGAGATCTGTGTCGGTCGACATGGTGCTTGAGAAGTGCCGAGATCTCGTTACTTACACGGAATCCCTTCATTGGAATGGTCTAAAACGTGTGCCTAGTGTTCAGGCACACGTTTTAGACCATTCCAATGAAGGGATTCCGTGTAAGTAAGGAGATCTCGGCACTTCTCAAGCGCCAGCGTGTCGACCGACACGGATCTCATGCTGACAGCTTTACAGCTGTCAGTAGGAGAAATCAAACTTTAAATGCCCGTATCTCCTAAACCATATCGGTTTGAGAGATACTTTTTTTTGCATTTAGCTCAGCTTTTTAAGCTTTTTTTTGCATTTAGAAGAGCTTAAAAAGCTGAGCTAAATGAAAAAAAAAATGTATCTCTCAAACCGCTATGGTTTGAGAGATACGGGCGTTTAAAGTTTGATCTCTCCTACTGACAGCTGTAAAGCTGTCAGAAGGAGATCTGTGTCGGTCGACATGGTGCTTGAGAAGTGCCGAGATCTCGTTACTTACACGGAATCCCTTCATTGGAATGGTCTAAAACGTGTGCCTAGTGTTCAGGCACACGTTTTAGACCATTCCAATGAAGGGATTCCGTGTAAGTAAGGAGATCTCGGCACTTCTCAAGCGCCAGCGTGTCGACCGACACGGATCTCATGCTGACAGCTTTACAGCTGTCAGTAGGAGAAATCAAACTTTAAATGCCCGTATCTCCTAAACCATATCGGTTTGAGAGATACGTTTTTATGCATTTAGATCAGCTTTTTAAGCTCTTCTAAATGCAAAAAAAAGCTTAAAAAGCTGAGCTAAATGCAAAAAAAAGTATCTCTCAAACCGCTATGGTTTAAGAGATACGGGCGTTTAAAGTTTGATCTCCTACTGACAGCTGTAAAGATGTCAGCAGGAGATCCGTTCGGCCAACACGGAGGCGCTTGAGCAGAGCCGCGATCTTGTTATTTACCACGAATCCCTTCATTGGAATGGTCTAAAACGAGTGCTTGAAAACCAGGCACATGTGTTAGATCATTCCAATGAAGGGATTCGTGGTAAATAACAAGATCGCGGCTCTGCTCAAGCGCCTCCGTGTCGGCCGACACAGATCTCCTTCTGACAGCTTTACAGCTGTCAGTAGGAGAGATCAAACTTTAAACGCCCGTATCTCTTAAACCATAGCGGTTTGAGAGATACGGTTTTTGCATTTAGCTCAGCTTTTTAAGCTGTTCTAAATGCAAAGAACTTTTTTGTGGACATTACTAACACTTTAAATTTGCATACTTGGAAGAAATAAATCTGGACTATGTTTAAATATTGTAAAAATATTCTTTATTGTCAATAGTGCGTTTTTCTTAGATAACTGGACGATGGCCATTCCAAGAGCTAAACTTAAAGCAGAAGGATCATCCGCCTTATATTGAGCCCCAAATCCTAATAAGAGCGAGATGTATCTACCTACTTGTAACTTCAGGTATAATTGCGGCATTAGTGAAAAAGACCTTTTTAGGCAGGCAGGGATCTTGCCGTAGAGATGCCTTCTCTGCAAGATGTCTGCGCTGTTCCTCGCTGTCTGACTGCCAATAAAGTTCTATTTTTCAAAAATGCTGCAATTATTCTTGAAATTACAAGTATATAGATCCATATCGCTATTATTATTAGGATTTGGGGCTCAATATAAGGTGGATGATAGTTCCGCTTTAAAGGAGTAGATTTTATTTTAATGAAAAGACATGTTGCAGGGCTTTACCTACAGCGTAAATCAAGGAAAAACCAATCAACAGCTGGGAGATGTCTTCCTAGAGTTATTACATTTATACATTATCCAGACCAGTGGTTCCCAACCTGTGCCCTCAGTGGCTACTAACAGGCCAGGATTTTAGAATTTCCTTTTAACCCCTTAGGGTCCGACGATCCCGTGGTGTCTGGTCCTTTAAGGACCAGATAGACTCGTTTGACGTGCCGTCACACGTGACTGATCATGTGGGGCGGCACATCGAAAGGAGGACTGAAAGAGATCGCTCCGGTCTTGGAGCGATCAATTTCAGTCCATGGTATTAAGTACTTGACGTACCAGGACCGTCACTGGTCCTTAAGTGCCGGACCAGCGTGACGGTCCAGGTACGTCACAGGACGCGAAGGGGTTAAGAGCACAGGTGAGTTAATCAATACGACTGAGCCTCTGATCAACACACTTGTGTTCTAGCAGTGAAATTCCTAAGTCCTGTCCTGTTAGTGGCCACTGAGGGCATGGGTTGAGAACCTCTGATCCAGACCCTTTTGGATCCTAGAGAAGCTCCTCCCACTGCAGTGTGGACATTCCCAATAGGTCCTTTTCTATCTTTCCTCTTCCTGTCTTTGTTTTCCCACTGTGCCCTGAATGTGTTCCTCGTTCCACCGCACCCTGTTATAACTCATCTTTTGATTTCTCATCCTTGGTATCGTCTTTGCTCTCTTCCCCTTCAGGAACCTGAAGAAAAGTAATAAAGGGTAATGAATGGGAGCCAGAGCCACGTGACAAGTACATCTGCTTTTAACTCTTTGCGCTGCAATGCGTTTCAACAGGGACATGCACAGACATTTTGGGGGGCAGGGGAGCAAATGAAAAAAAGGGCACTTCTCATAATTATTTATTAAAAATATATATTAAAAAGAAAATAACTTACATCTCAGGAGCCTGTAGGCACAGAAATCTGAAGCACCACCCCCATGGGCCATCTCCACTGGACACCTCCACAATGGGCCTACTCTCCACACTGCCCCCCATCATCTCCTTATTGCCCTTACATTGTCCCCTGTCAGCTCCATATTGCCCCCATCAGCTCCAACTTATCCTCACATACATTGCCATCATCTCCATCTTGCCCCCCATCATTTCCACATTGCCCCCCCAGTGTCCGTTTCCTACCTCTTCCCTGGTGGTCCAGCGGCAGGAGAGGTCTGTATGTGCCTCCTTTGGCACAGACCTGTAGCTGCTGGAGCTCCTGCGCGGTCTTCTCTTCATGCAGAGCGCTGGGAGATGATGTCATCTCCCAGCGCTCTGTAATACTAAAGAGCCAACGAGGGAGCGCAGCATCTACAGGTCTGTCCTGAGGGAGGCACAGACCTGACTGGGCAGTGGGGGGATTCGTTTTGGTGGCGAGGCAACTTTTTTGTTAAAAGGGCACGAGGGCTCCCCTTGGTGTCTATGTGTGCACGTGCCTGTCTCTCAAGGTTTTGTACCAAATCTCACCCTCTGAGGGTGAAGGGCCAAATTCATAGGGTAACAGTCTGCTTTTCCTTATTCTATAATTTAATCCCATTTACTGCTCATTCAAGGGACAGTAATATCCCATAAAAAATGCTTAGAGCTTTGTAGAGGTTAAAAAAATAAACAATATGACACAAATCCTATCTCTCAAACTGCTATGGTTTGAGAGATATCCTCTGTTAAAGTTCCCCACTCCCTCCCCTTCTCCTGAAAACAGCTGTTGGCTGACAGTAGGAGTTCCTGGTCTGGGGACAGACAAGCGGCTCTTCAGCAGAGCCACAATAGGGCAATTTAAAAATAATTACTTTGGAACGGTCTACAAAGTGTGCCTGGTTTGCAAGCACACTTTTTAGACCGTTCCGCTATTGTGACTCTGCGGAAGAGCCTGCTCGTGTCAGCGACATGGATCTCCTTCTGTCAGCTTTACATCTGACATCAGGAGAAGAGAAACTTTAGCGGAGGATATCTCTCTTACCATAACGGTTTGAGAGATATGATTTGCGTCATATCGTTTATTTTTTTAACCTTTACAAAACTCTAAGCATTTTTTATGGGACATTACTGTCTCTTTCAGTGTCTAAATTAGTAACATTTCTACCAGTAAGGCACAGGGAGAAGTCCTGCTGCTCTCGGGCATGTATAATAAGGGAAATCTCACAACTGTAGCATGTTAACCCTTTGAGTGCCAGAGGGGTACGCAACGCATCGCTTTGCACTAAAAGGGTTAAAAGTACATTGAGGACCGATTGGCTCATCTCTGGGTTAGAGCGAACATTGTCATAGCACCTAGAATAGACTTTCTTGGGAGCGTTAGGGGTTAATGTTTCAAAGATCTCAGGGTGAGCTCATTTCAAGAGGTTCCTGGTAAGATTCCAAGCATCTGTTCTTATAAATGTTTTCCATCATACAATGATTGGTCTTAAAAATCATGCTTCCCTCAATCTGTCAAGAAATGCAATTTTGTTTTCTGATAAAGCGGAATTATCACCCTATATCAAGCCCCCCCCCCCCCCCAATAATTAGGCATTTGGCGATTTAGCTTCTTAACAGTGACGTTATTGGGCACAAGTACCAGGTTCTGAAGTAATCCTTGTTTTCCTGAGAACGACATCCAGGCTTCTTGCTTTAGAGCTGCCTGCACTGTCAGTCTCTTCTGGTATCTTAAGGCATTGCAGTGCCCCCTAGAGGAGACCTGAATGGACAGCACAGTTGTGCAAACGTCACTTAGACAAGATGTCTGTGCGCATGCCTTGCCGCCAGTCTCAGAAGAAGAAGGATGACTTCACAACCTGGTACTTGTGCCCGATAATATCACTATTAAGAAGCTAATCACCATATGCCTAATTATTGTGGGGGGACTCGATACAGGGTGATAGTTCTGCTTTAACTTGGAAATAAAGCATCTCCTTGAGGTGTCGTTCTCATCTGGAAGACAGTTGCAATCTATAATTTGGTTTTCCCATAATAATCATACTCAGAAACTCTCTGGAGCTGACCTGGAGACTTAACCCCTTAACGACTGGCTGATGCAGCGCATAGCCAGCCATGAAGGATCACGAGACATTTATTTGATGTTGCAATGGATTCCATGATGTGCCATGACTGTCACCCGTCTTTAAAGGGATAGTAATACTTAAGTATAACTAATCCCTATAGTAAAGCCCTACTAAAAAAACTGTATTGCCCCCAGTGTCATCTCTCAAACCTTTATGGTTTGAAAGATGATCGCTCCTAAAGTTGCCTTCTCCCTCCCCCTTCCCCATAGTCAGCGTTGTAGCTGACTGAAGGGAAATCCAGTCAGAGATCATCAGGCGGCTCTGCAGCAGAGCCGTGATCGTGTTAACTAAAAAAAAAACTTTCACTAAAACGGCCTTCTACGTGTGCTTGCAAACCAGTCACAAGCCAAGCACACGTAGAAGACCATTTCAGTGAAAGTTTTCTTTTTTTAGTAACGCGATCAGGCTGTGCTGGAGAGCCGCCTGAAAGTCGTACGACTCTCTTCCCTTCAGTCAGCTAGAATGCTGACTACGGGGAAGGGGGAGGGAGAGGGCAACTTTAGAAGCGATTATCTCTCAAACCATAAAGGTTTGAGAGATGACACTGGGGGCAATAAGTTTTTTTTAAGTAGTACTTTGCTATAGGGATTAGTATTAAGTATTACTATCCCTTTAAGTGCCAGACCAGGGGTGACGGTCCTGGCATGTCAAGGGTCGATAAGGGGTTAATTACCAGGTCTCTGGAATCAGAGGCTGATTCTCAGGTCTCAGTGAGGTGCCTGGTAACTCAGCCCACTTCACTGTCAGACCCGCTCACGCTTCGCCTTGTTCTAACCACTCTCCGCCCATTTTAAGCACAAACCCCACTTCCCCTTCTCCCAATTCCACCCTCCGCAATCAAGCCCCGGCCACTTTAGGATGAGAATTGTGTAATTTGGACACACCCACCTCCAGATCTTCGTGGACCTCAGACGACTTAGGGCAAGAAAGTTCCCATGTTTGATAGACAATAAGTGTTACTAATCACTTAAAGGGATAGTAATATTTCAAAATAAATGCAGCTCCGATTATTCTTTACTAGTTGAAGAGCCCGTTACACGGGCCACAGTGCCACTGCCAATCGGTCACAGTGCAGTCATGCTCAGTAGAGACTGCCCGCGCCGTGGCTGATACAGAACGGGACGCTCCTTAGGAGCGCCCTGCTCTGTATCAGCCGCGCCGCGGGCAGCCTCTACTGCGCATGACTACAGCACGCGCCGCAGTCTCTACTGCACATGACTGCGGCGTTACACACGTTTTAGCAAATTATTATATAGGATCATTTTTGGGCCATGTAGAGCGTTCTTATTCTCTACGATGTGTAGTTCTAGAGTAATTGAATGATAAAGTATCCCCCTCCCTCCCCTTTTACCTAGTGTAACACTGCTCACCTCAGATGTGGAATCTGGTCTCTTGACCGGACAGATCACAGCAAGGGACAATCTTCTTACTGTGATCATAAGGAAAACCCTGCCCCCTTGACAGGTTTTTCCTTATGATCTCTGAAGATTGTCCCTTGCTGCTCTCTATCCATCAGAAGGAGGACATTTTATGATTCAGTTACTCAAACTACACACTGTAGAGAATGATAATAATGCTCTAAGTGGCCCAAAAACTAAAGGATAATCAGAGTTGTGTTTATTTTGAAACATTACTATCCCTATAAAATTGATGCTCTTGTTGGCAGAAATCTTCTCTCTGATAACATACTAACCTTTTTCTCTTCCTCCTCCGGTAACACCCCACCGCTGTCAATAAAGGCTGAAAACAGCTCCACCGTTCTATCCTTTCTGTACTCGATCATCTGCGTTTTAAAGGAAAGAGGATTTTGAGTCTTCAGATAATCGTTTAGGACCATATTAATAAAAACAAAAGTGGAGTTGATTAAATGTAACCCTTTGAGTGCCAGAGGGAAACAACTACACCACAGGAGACAAAAAAAATTCAACCTGTTAATTTAACCCTTTCAGGACCGTTGCATTACCCACCCCTTTGGTCCTGAAAGATCTCCAAAGCAAATACTGAATTTGAGGAATGTTTCGTTGTCACCTATTGTGCTGTTGGTTTATTCCAGAATTGATGGTGTTTTTTGGCTCTGCGTGTTTATACAGATCTCTGCAGAAAACAACTGTTGTAAAACAGAATTCTAAATATGCCAATTTTCTGTCTTCCAGTAATTTCTATTGCCGTTAATATGTGATGCCACGTTTTCTCAGAAAATACAACAGATACTGAACCATTTGAACAAAGGAAGATTTACTAAAAATACGAGTTGCTGTAGAACAAAGGTGAATGTTGTAACATTCCAAACACACGCACACACACACACACACACACACACACACACACACACACACACACACACACACACACACACACACACACACACGTATGTGTAATTGTCTTCATTCCTTAATAGAATATAAGATACAGCATTTTATATGATGTAATGTGTTTCGACCTGGAATTGAGGAGTGAAGTGGCTTCTCCCAACCTGCTGAAAAACAGCACATGAAATCTCTCATATATTAAATAACAGTAACATTTTAAAAGGACACTAATGTCCCATAAAAAATTCTTCTAGTTTTGTAGAAGTTAAAAAATAAACTATATGCCACAAATCCTATCTCTCAAACCGCTATGGTTTGAGAGATATTCGCTTTGAAAGTTCCCCCCTCCCTCCCCTTCTCCTGACGTCAGCGTCTATCTGGCAGCAGGAGATCCTGGTCCGGGGACCAGCCGGCGGCTCTGCAGCAGAGCCGAAATCGTGTTATTTAAAAAGAAGTACTTAATTGGAAAGGTCTACAAAGTGTGTCTGGTTTGCAAGCACACTTTGTAGACCGTTGCAATGAAGTAATTCTTTTTAAATAATACTATTTCGGCTCTGCTGTAGAGCCTCCTCGAGTCGGCCGACTTGAATATCCTGCTTTATATCTGACATCAGGAGAAGGGGAGGGAGGGGGGGAACTGTCAATATGAATATCTCTCAAACCATAACGGTTTGAGAGATAGGATTTGTGGCATATAGTTAATTTTTTTTAACCTCTACAAAACTAGAGAATTTTTATGGGACATTACTGTCCCTTTAAATGGAAAGCATTTTATATTCTTGCTACGTAAATTGCTACTGGGAGATTTTTCATTGAAAAGCAACTACATGTAAAATTTGCTGGCCAAACCCCACCTTTACCTGGGGGTACATAGGAAGTGTGCATATTTTAGGGTAGAATTGGAATCAAAGCAGCCCTGAATTATGTATTTTCATATGTATCTCAGGTTAAAGTTGAGGTCTGGTCAGACTAATGTAACATTTTTTTTCATTAAAGGAGCACTAAAGTTTTTTTTTATGAAAACACATATTTTATAGAGATTTTCCTGCTGAATAAAACAAGGTCACTCCCATCGCTGTCAGGTGTTTTATTCAAAAATTATAGCAGTTTAAATAATCAGGAAGTGAATTTACTGTGTTTACTTCCTGATAGTTCTGACAGGAAGTGCATTTACTGTGTTTACTTCCTGATAGTTCTAACTGACAGGAAGTGACTCAGCAGTTTCTATCACATTCTATGGAGAACTGTATGTCACTGACTTTCCTGACTTTCCTCTCCATTAGAATCTAACAGGAAATCTAATAAGAATTTGACCACTAGAGGGAACTGCTAATGTAAAAAAAAACCATGGGTTTAAACTGTAATAACTCTGGAAATATAAATCTTTCAGCAGTGGGAGTACCCTTTTACTCAATAGGAAAATCCCTACATTATATAAAAAAAGTTTACTGCTCCTTTAAAAACTTTCACTGATCTTTTCAGGTGAAGCCACGCTTCTCATTTTGAGGGACAAGGTTTCTTCATAACGATGGTATTTGGTAGGTAACCACTGAGATTAGATTTGGGTTTGACATCACTGCACCTTATTCCTGTAATGTTGCTGATGAGGGGGGGAGCCTTTCTAGGGAAGTGATGTCAACCTACGCATTTCACGGGATACATTTTCTTTATGAAGTTGGAATTAGGTGGGCATCCGCTTAGGTTAAAATTGGAGTTTATATCACAGACTTACACAGGCTCACTCATACACGCACGCACACATTTAAATATTACAACCTACTTTTGTATACATCAAATTGTATTTTAGAGTGCATTTTTTAGGTCTATGGATGCCTATAGCAACAACGCTTTTTACGCCATGGAGGTAATGGCACCCAAAAAACATTAAAGTTTGAGCTGCAACAACATTTGAATAACACACCTCTCAGCAGTGTGAGTATCATCGTTCTACTCAGTAGGATAGACCATACAATATATATATATATATATATTTCACTATTAAATGTTACTATTCCTTCCACAGGAAACTGTATAACAAAGTGAAAATTACTGCAATTTCATGTGTTATATTCTATCAAGGTAATATTCTCAATCCATTAGATTCCTCTCTGGCATCCACGGGGTTAAAAATCATTGCTAATCTCTAATTATTGCCTCTTAACATTTGCCTTATTCTGTATCAAAAGGTGTGATAAAGAGGAGATATCTTCTCCAGTGAGATAAACTCTCCAGTTCCTATGTTATTCTATGGGAGATCTTTAGTTATAGACTACAGGGGGAGATGTACTAAGGCAGCGGTTCTCAACCTGTGGGTCGCGACCCCGTCGGGGGTCGAATGACAATTTGCCAGGGGTCGCCGAAAGGGTACACCTTAATAAAGCTCAAACAGGCAGCAGCGCAGGAGACCTAGAGAGACGGAGTCCCCTCACTGACGACGTCAAGCGTGCACACACACACACCCTATCTGCGCACCGCAGCCAGAAGATGCAAAGAGAGCAGAGAGACCAGCGGGAGCAGAGAGACCAGCGTGAGCGGGAGCAGAGAGACCAGCGTGAGCGGGTGCAGAGACCGAGTGCCGCAAGTACTGGATAGGCAAGTTGGAGCTGATGGGGGGGGGGCAATATGGAGCTGTTGGTGGCAAGTTGGAGCAGATAAGGGCAAGTTGGAGCTGATGGGGGCAAGTTGAAGCAGATCAGGGCAAGTTGGAGCTGATGGTGGCAAGTTGGAGCAGATCAGGGCAAGATGGAGCTGATGGGGGCAAGTTGAAGCAGATCAGGGCAAGTTGGAGATGATGGTGGCAAGTTGGAGCAGATCAGGGCAAGTTGGAGCTGATGGGGGCAAGTTGAAGCAGATCAGGGCAAGTTGGAGCAGATCAGGGCAAGTTGGAGCTGATGGTGACAAGTTGGAGCAGATCAGGGCAAGTTGGAGCTGATGGGGGCAAGTTGGAGCTGATGGGGGCAAGTTGAAGCAGATCAGGGCAAGTTGGAGCTGATGGTGGCAAGTTGGAGCTGATCAGGGCAAGTTGGAGCTGATGGGGGCAAGTTGGAGCAGATCAGGGCAAGTTGGAGCTGATGGTGGCAAGTTGAAGCAGATCAGGGCAAGTAGGAGCTGATGGGGCAAGTTGAAGCAGATCAGGGCAAGTTGGAGCAGATCAGGGCAAGTTGGAGCTGATGGGGGCAAGTTGAAGCAGATCAGGGCAAGTTGGAGCTGATGGTGGCAAGTTGGAGCAGATCAGGGCAAGTTGGAGCTGATGGGGGCAAGTTGAAGCAGATCAGGGCAAGCTGGAGCTGATGGTGGCAAGTTGAAGCAGATCAGGGCAAGTTGGAGCTGATGGGGGCAAGTTGGAGCTGATGGGGGAAATGTGAGGGCAATATGGAGCTGATGTGGAGATGAGGGGGCAAGTTGGAGCTGATGGGGGCAAGTTGGAAATGATGGGGGCAATGTGAGGGCAATATGGAGATCAGGGGGAAAGCTGGAGCTGAAGGGGCAATATGGAGCTGATGGGGACAAGTTGGAGGTGATGGGAGAAATGTGAGGGCAATATGGAGCTGATCAGGGCAAGTTGGAGCTGATGGGGGGCAATGTGAGGACAATATGGAGATGATGGGGGCAACGTGGAGCTGATGGGGGGGAAATGTGAAGGCAATGTGGAGATGATAGGGGGCAACTTGAGTGCATGCATGCAACAGTAATAGAGACAAAGACACATGAAACAGACATACACACAGACACAGAAACTCCCACACACATGCACGGACATACATAGACACACTCATACATGCAATGATATACACACACACGTATAGAGAGAGACAATCTTGACTTGACCCCTGCCTAAAACCATTAGAAATTGTTTTTTTGTAACATAACAGTAGAAAAACTACAGCGATGAAGGAGTAACGAAAATAATTTTACTGTTAGGGGTCCCCGCGACTTGGGAAATTTTATTAAAGGGTCGCGGCGCTAGAAAGGTTGAGAACCACTGTACTAAGGTGTGATAAAGAGGAGATAACTTGTCCAGTGAGATAAACTCTCAAGTTCCTATGTTATTCTATGGGAGAGATTTAGTTATAGACTACAGGGGAGATGTACTAAGGTGTGATAAAGAGGAGATAACATCTCCAGTGAGATAAACTCTCAAGTTCCTATGTTATTCTATGGGAGAGATTTAGTTATAGACTACAGGGGAGATGTACTAAGGTGTGATAAAGAGGAAATAACTTCTCCAGTGAGATAATCTCTCAAGTTCCTATGTTATTCTATGGGAGAGATTTAGTTATAGACTACAGGGGGAGATGTACTAAGGTGTGATAAAGAGGAGATAACTTGTCCAGTGAGATAAACTCTCAAGTTCCTATGTTATTCTATGGGAGAGATTTAGTTATAGACTACAGGGGAGATGTACTAAGGTGTGATAAAGAGGAGATAACATCTCCAGTGAGATAAACTCTCAAGTTCCTATGTTATTCTATGGGAGAGATTTAGTTATAGACTACAGGGGAGATGTACTAAGGTGTGATAAAGAGGAGATAACATCTCCAGTGAGATAAACTCTCCAGTTCCTATGTTATTCTATGGGAGAGATTTAGTTATAGGCTACAGGGGAGATGTACTAAGGTGTGATAAAGAGGAGATAACTTCTCCAGTGTGATAAACTCTCCAGTTCCTATGTTATTCTATGGGAGATATTTAGTTATAGACTACAGGGGAGATGTACTAAGGTGTGATAAAGAGGAGATAACTTCTCCAGTGAGAGAAACTCTCAAGTTCCTATGTTATTCTATGGGAGAGATTTAGTTATAGACTACAGGGGAGATGTACTAAGGTGTGATAAAGAGGAGATAACATCTCCAGTGAGATAAACTCTCCAGTTCCTATGTTATTCTATGGGAGAGATTTAGTTATAGGCTACAGGGGAGATGTACTAAGGTGTGATAAAGAGGAGATAACTTCTCCAGTGTGATAAACTCTCCAGTTCCTATGTTATTCTATGGGAGATATTTAGTTATAGACTACAGGGGAGATGTACTAAGGTGTGATAAAGAGGAGATAACTTCTCCAGTGAGAGAAACTCTCCAGTTCCTATGTTATTCTATGGGAGAGATTTAGTTATAGACTACAGGAGAGATGTACTAAGGTGTGATAAAGAGGAGACAACTTCTCCAGTGAGATAAACTCTCCAGTTCCTATGTTATTCTATGGGAGATATTTAGTTATAGACTACAGGGGAGATGTACTAAGGTGTGATAAAGAGGAGATAACTTCTCCAGTGAGAGAAACTCTCCAGTTCCTATGTTATTCTATGGGAGAGATTTAGTTATAGACTACAGGAGAGATGTACTAAGGTGTGATAAAGAGGAGACAACTTCTCCAGTGAGATAAACTCTCCAGTTTCTATGTTATTCTATGGGAGAGATTTAGTTATAGACTACAGGGGAGATGTACTAAGGTGTGATAAAGAGGAGATAACTTCTCCAGTGAGATAAACTCTCCAGTTCCTATATTATTCTATGGCTCCAATGCACTAAGATCTCTTAGTCTAAGCTCTCCCACAGAATATAAGAACTGGAGAGTTTATCTCATTGGAGAAGTGATCACATCAGCACTTTCATAGAAAAGTTTATTTTTTCCTTTAAGTTTATTTATTTATATAGTTTCTCTACCTGGTTATTATATTTGCATTTATCTGAAACTGCTATTGTCTTAAATTATTTCCTACTCACATCTCATGCTTATTTTTCCCACCGCTCTGGTCCATAAATGATTAATAATAACATCCCATGTGTCACTGATGCTTTCTTGCACCCTCTTATTGACTCAAGTCATGTTTGTTAGATTGTAGCAAAATGTCATGTGCAGCCCAATTGGTATGTACACGGGGTGAGCATCTAGGCATGTATTCAGGTTGCGCGCTAACTGAAATCCTACATTATCATCATTAGGGCTAACAAGTCCCACCGGTGAGTGTTTGGAACCATTAGTATCCCTGAATCAATTGTACCTTCTGTGTTGGTCAGCACCATCGTTATCTATATTGCTTTTTCAAATGGGAATATTGTCATCCATAGAATTATTGATTTTTTTTTATGGTCACACATTATTCATGTCAGGTTATATGTTGTGGATTTAAAGTAGCAAGCCTGATGATTCAAAAACTATTTTTTGGGAAGTGAGGTCACCCCTACGCGTTTCACAGGATATGTTTACTTTATGAGGTGGAAATAAAGTGCACAACTAATGAGATTACAGTTGGAATTGACATTACTAAACATTATTCGTGTAAAGTCTCATCTTTTGGAGGCAGAAAAGCAAGACTGAGGATACAGTACCCATTTCTAAGGAAGTAAGGACAAATATTCCTTCCATAGGTCTTGTTTACACGTTTTACATTACTTGTTTAATGATATTTCTGCACATTATTAAAATAAAACTACATATTGTAAATGTAGACGATTACCAAAGGATCCAACAACTGTCATATTTAGGTAACTGGGATAACCCTGTATGATCATTTCTACATATTTGCTTCATTAGGATGAAATTAAAGGCGTATGGACATGATATTCTCAGCAGGTCCAAGGAACATCAATGCCTCTCACTGCACATGGTAAATCTCAACACATTAACCCCGTAACGATACGTTGGCATCCGTTAAGGACAACAGAGCTTTCTATTTATTATTTTTTCTCAGTGAATTCTGGGATGGCAGAGAGGTGTGTCAGTCCTGACACATTATGTGTCACTAAGGGTTTAAGGAGTCGGTTGTAAAAAAAAGTATTGTTTCACAATGCATTTCACTCTCTTCTGGTCCTTAGAGCGTTAAGTAGGGGGGCATTAGGATTTTCTGTCCATAGTAAAGTATGTGTCAGTTATTATTTGGACATGCTACTTCTCGTTAAGTGAGATCCCAATGAGATTAAAACTGAGATTGGCATCACTATCCGCTATTTTTATAACACTGCATGTTGTGAATGCAAAGCAGCAAGCCTTAAGATCCAGTAGCCATTTCGGTAGAAGTGAGGCCAACCTACGCATTTCACAGGGAACATTTAGTGCATTACACTGAAATTAGATGGTCAGTCAGTGAGACTGACATAACTTCAGATTAACCCTTTGAGTGCCAGAGAGGTATCCAACACAATGCGTCGGATACCTCTCTGGCAAGCCTGAGTATCCAATCATCATTTCTATAAAAATGAGGTCACATCTGCTCATACCACAGGACACATTTGCTTCATGAGGTTTAAATTATGTTGAAAAGCACTGAGATTACAACTGAGTTCATTGTTGCTAAACATTATTCATATAAAGTTGTATCTTATGAACGCAACACAGAAATCCTCAGATTCCAATGGCAATTTTTAGAGAAGTGAAGAAACACAACACATTTCAAAGGACAGGCATTCTCCATAAGGTTGAACTTAGTTTGCAATCACTGAGATTAGATTTGAATTTAAAATTACTGCACTTTATTCCTGTAATGCAGTTAATGCAGTGGAACTAGCTTTTTTTAGGGAAGTGACATCAGCCTACGCATTTCACAGGACACATCTGCTTCATCAAGTTGAAATTAGGTGGGCAATCACAGATTCGATTTTGGTTTGACATTACTGCACCTTATCAAGATTAGCGAACAGCCGTGCGTATGTTTTTGTGGGCGTGGTCAGGATTAAGGAATCTGTCTGACGGGAATAGCGAATGCGCCTAATGCAGGTTTTATATGTCTGTGTAGTTGCTGTAAAAGCTAATTTTTTATGCACAATTCAAGAAGTTTTCCGTATACGGCTTCCTGGATTAGAACATGAACAATATCTATCTGTACAAGAATGTCGTAACCTTATTATTATTCATTAATATAGCGTCAATTTATTACTGGTCATTCAATCTGCTTATTTTGTTACTTTAAGAGTACATGAAGAAATGGCAGAATATATATTTTAAAGATATCATCACCATTAATCATGTTTATAGATCAGTAACTTCCAGTGCTGAAAGAGATGCTTCAGTCAAAATTATTACTGCTCAAACTTTTTCTGTTAAATTGCAATTTTCTACTGTGGTTATAAAGTTGGTGTTGTTATGGACAGCTAGTCCAAAACTCTCCCATAGAAAGCCACAGCAGTATATCATCTGTATCCTGACTCCGTCCTTTTATGCTATAATAGCTATTAACCCTTTGAGTGCCATTGCAGAGCAATGAGTTGCATATCCCTCTGGCATTCAAAGGGTTAAAGATAGCGGTTGAACCCCCTTTTTTTTTTATTGAACATTAAAAACCCTACGTGTATTTTTTTCAACATAAAACGTTATTACATCTTTAACCTTTTGGGTGCCAGAGGAGTATCCAATGTGATAGCCTTCAGCACTTTAATACTGAAAGGGAAAGTAATACTTAAAATGTAAAAAAAAATATGTTGTAGAGTTTATCCCCCTGAATAAAACAAGAGTACTCCCACTGCTGAAAGGTGTTTCATTCAAAAGTTATTCCCGGGACCATAAATCTCCATAGGATGGTGTAGCAACAGCGCCACTGTACAATTTCAGGCCACTGTGATATTGCACCTAAAAAATTCAACTTTGAAAATTAATAACTTTTGAATGAAACACCTTTCAGCAGTGGGAGTCCTCTTGCTTTACTCAGGGGGATAAACCCTACAACATATTTTTTTTTTTACATTTTAAGTATTACTATCCCTTTAAGATAAATTTGCTACCAGGTTACATCCACTACCAATGTGTTACCTTTCTCTCTGGGCCAGCAGGGAAAAACCTCAGGTTTGGAAACCCTCTCACCCGGAGGCCATCGATTTCATTAGCCGTGGCATCTATTTTAGCGATGATGACATTCTCGTGATCTTTGTATTTTTCCCCTAACTCCTCCCAAATTGGCTCTAACTCTTTGCAATGAGAGCACCAGGGAGCGTCTAAAAAAATGACAAACACACACAGTGAGGAAGGTGAAAAAATAGCCTTGATCATATACAGACAATAATAATTTTTTTCAGAGTAACATTTCTTGATGTTTAAACTTTTTTTTATGAAAACACATATTTTATAGAGCATTTCCTGCTGAATAAAACTCCCACTGCTGTCAGATGTTTTATTCAAAATTTATATCAGTTCAAATAACCAGGAAGTGAATTTACTGTGTGTTTACTTCCTGATAGCTCTAACTGACAGGAAGTGAATTTACTGTGTTTACTTCCTAATAGTTCTAACTGACAGGAAGTGACTCAGCAGGTTTTATCACATTCTGTGGAGAATTGTATATCACTGACTTTTCTGACTTTCCTCTCCATTAGAATCTAACAGGAAATCTAATTAGAATTTGGCCACTAGAGGGCACTGCTAATGTAAAAAACATGGGTTTAAACTGTAATAACTCTGGAAATATAAATCTCTCTGCAGTGGGAGTACCCTTATTTTATTCAATAGGAAAATCCCTACAATACATATTTTTTCATAAAAAAAAGTTTACTGCTCCTTTAAAGTATTTCCTGATCCGAATGGGTTATGGTAAATGTTTGCCCTTCAAGTGTTAAAGGGTTGGGCCCCACATTGCTTCTCAATCAAAGCGTAAAAAATTAAAAAGACGCAATAACATTGTAAATATGCCTTATTAGAAGGGGTGGAGAAATCCTGGGTTCCTGGGCTTCTAAAATTTTGCCTCTGGCACCAAAATTGTTGGAGTATTTTATATATCTATTGCATATCTCCCAAGTGTCCCTCTTTAGGAGATATATAGACACACATCTCCTATAATGGTTTTCAACTCTCAAAGTTGGCACTTAAAAATTATTTCTGGTCAATAAGTTTATTGTATTCATGTCCGCTACTAATTATTACTTTTTACTTATCTCATTGGGCTGTATGTTCACAAGAAAAAAAGGAGAGATTCTGGCCTAAACCACGATAAGGAGAGCTAAAAATTTCCTGTTAAATGCCAATGCATTTCTCTGCAGAGAGGTATATGAACGTTTCTTGTTTTTGTGGAATAAGAGTGACATCTAGTGTTCATTTCATTTAGTTACAAATGGTCATTGGAACTGCAATGTCATATTTTATTTCAATAATATGTTTATTCTTATATAGTGCTAGCAAATTGTTGGTAGCTCTGCACACACACAAAACTGGACAGGTATCCAGAACATTGCTTTGCAATGCACTGGAGCCCTCTGTATCACTAATGGGATTTAAAGCCTCCTTTAAATTGGGAAGAATTTTTTATTTGTTCTCTTGTCCTAATCTCTCCTAAAGAGGGACACGTGGGAGGTATGGAACTCTAATATCTTTTACAGCTGACACTTGTGAAGTACGGACCCCTGATATCTTCTGATGAGGAAAACTTGCACGGTATGGACCCCTAATATCTCCTAAAGAGGGACATGTGGGAGGTATGGAACGCTAATATCTTTTACTTTTACAGCGGACACTTGTGAAGTACTGACCCCTGATATCATCTGATGAGGAAAACTTGCACGGTATGGACCCCTAATATCTCCTAAAGAGGGATACTTGAGAGGTATGGACCCCTAATATCTCGTAAAGAGGGGCATGTGGGAGGTATGAACCCCTAATGTCTCCTAAAGAGGGACACTTGGGAGGTATGGACCCCTAATATCTTCTAAAGAGGGACACTTGGGAGGTACAGACCCCTAATATCTTCTAAAGAGAGACACTTGGGAAATATGGACCCCTAATATCTCCTAAAGAGGGACACTTGGGTTGTATGGACCCCTAATATCTCCTAAAGAGGGACACTTGGGAGGTATGGACCCAATATCTCCTAAAGAGGGACACTTGGAAGGGGGATACTTTATCATTCAATTACTCTTGTACTACAACTCTGACGGTATTGAAATAACACTCTCTATGGCCCAAATTCTATAAAGATTAAATGGAGCTGCTGTTTTTTTGAAACATTACTATTCCTTTAACTCAGGCAGATCCATCACAGTGATTGAACCACTGATTGAGTCACCCGTGTCCCTGTGAGGAGATCCTGGAAATCCTGCACTGTTGGGAGGTTTAAGGACACGAGGGCGCTGGATGTTGGGAAAATGCTGGATTACTTCCATACTTACAAAATTCTACAAACACATTCTTAGTTTCGTCATAAGCGACTTCTTCAAAGTTCTTCCCCACCAAAACCTTAACCGGCTTCTTGTCCCAGTCTTCAGGGATTTCCTCACTCAAGAGATTTTGCTAAAAACAAAATCATAAAAAAACAAAATTTAACTTGATTTCCATTAAATACTACAGGAATTTGCAAAGTACAACAGTTCGGACTATTGTAAAGAGATGAAAGTAGGGAAAGGAGATGAGTAAATTGATTCTGCAAAGTAAGTGAAGTCCAAAAATGGACCACAAGACTGGCTCTCATCGTTCCCAACCAGCCAATGGGGGGAGCTGTAATCCCTAACAGCTGGATGTCCAACAATTGACTACCTCTGCTGTAAAGTTTAGCGATTCAAAATGTGTCTAGTGAAACTGTTGTATGATTTGATTTGCAGTTTAACGTGGATCTATCACATATAGAAAAGCAATGCTCATTAGTTAGAGCATTTAGCGAAAAAGTTGAATATGTTAGTCATTTTTGATAAAAACCCATTATCTGCTCAAAAATTCAAGTTTAAAAGGTGCCCAGCAGCCTACTTCCTACTTCCTGCTTGCAGCACTGCCTCTGCTCCCGTCCCACTACCCAGTATCCTCCAATGACAGAGGCTTTCTTTCTGTAAGCTGGAGCGATCTCATTGGCAGAGAGCAATATCTAGCCAATGAGATCCCTCCAGCTTAGAAAGACACATCCTCTGTCATTGGAGGATGCTGGGTAGTGGGACGGGAGCAGCCTCTGTGTGGCAAGCAGCTTGCTACAGCGGCAAGCGGAAGTAGGCTGATAGGCACATTTTAAACTAGAATTTTTGTGCAGATAACAGGTTTTTTAAAAAATGACTAACATATTTAACTTTTTCGCTAAATGCTCTCACTATTGAGCTTTATTTTTCTATATGTGATAGATCCACTTTAAATCAATCAGATGACAGGGAAAGCAATTACTTGATATCCATAAAAAATGCCTCAGTTCATATCGGGGGGCAAATGTAGTGTGTGTGTATGTGGGGGGGATAAGTGCCACCCCTTGCCCCCCCTCCAGGGACCCATGCTTTCCTGTTCTCACAATCTCCCTCTCAATACTCCCCCCAACTCTCCCACTGTCTCCCTCTGTCTTGTTCTCCCTTTGTGATTCAATACAAATCGATTCAGTCAGAGCTGGAATTTTCTCAAGGTCTGGTCAAACTGATCTGCAAAAAACTGAAGACACTTTGCTAATTCCTAGTAAGTTATAAGTGTACTAGTTCATTTAGCTAACAGGGTAAAGTGTAGCACTGTAATTAAGACATCTCCAGCAGCCAAAGAGTTAAAGTGGATGTGTCAGGTTTTAATAAACCCCCCTATGGCGATTTATCAACAAAAAATGGTCTCAAAACTGTTCCTCAAGTCTACCAGTATGCGCTTATTAATCATTGAAAGTAGCTTAACCTTTTGAATGCCAGAGGGGTACACAATGCATTTGTTCACAATGTGTTGCGTACCCCTCTGGCACTCAGAGGGTTAAAGATTCCCTGACAGGAAGAAGGAGGACATTGCTATCTTGATGACCTTCTTGACCGGCAGCGTTCTCCCTCAGACTGCTTTCAAACAAGTAATGGATCCTATCTAACCCAGAACAATACTGAGAATGATGACAGTTGGCTTCAAAGCAGATAGGATGTAGATCCAGGGAAATATCTGACTGCCATTTGGAGTCAGGAAGGAATTTTTTTACCCATTTGGGGCTACATTGGAAATGGCTTCAGGATTTGTTTGTTTTTTTGCCTTCTTCTGGATCAACAAGAGTGATTTGGCATGGGCTGAACTTGATGGACGCATGTCTTTTTTCAGCCTCATCAACTAAGTTACTATGTAATCTGGAAAGCAAATCCTGCCTCCTCTCAACGGATGAAGGAGGCCTGTGTGTCTCTGAAACGCGTTAGGAATGGAAGTCCAGTTTTGTGATATTTTATGCTATGTGTCCAACGATTTAATAAAATACTATAGTTTTTATCCCACTCTGATCCGAGTGTTACATTGGGATGCATTACGCTTGGTAGGCAAAAGTTCTAGCAGCAGTATTTTTCCTCTTGTTTGTTTGGATGGAGGCGTTGTGGGTGACGCCTTGCTGCTAGGCCTCAGCGTATTTACACATATACACGTGGAGTCCGGAAGTGTATTGTTTGTATGCAGACACCTAGAGTTAGATACGATTGTTTGTTTCTGTTCATATGTAATCTGGAAAGCAAATCCTGCCCCCTCTCAATGCAGGGGGCTGTGCTTTTGCATTACGTAAGGATTGTGGATGTGATCATCTAAGACCAAGGAGAGGGAATGAGAAGCGGTGCGGTACCGCTAATACTGCACCGATCTACAGGATTACGTCAACAGGTACAACTCTAAATCATTATAAGAAGAATATTGCAATTTTTGTAAAAAGATGAGCAAACTTGAATTTTACAACACAGATTTAAGGGATAGTAATGTCCCATAAAATAATTTTCTTGTTTTGTAGAGGCTTAAAAATTATTTGGCACAAATCCTATGGTTTGAGTGATGTTTGCATTGAAAGTTTCCCATTTACAGCTGACAGCAGGAGATTTGAGGAGGCCGACTAAAGAAGCAGAGCCGAAATTGCGTTACTTAAAAGGAACTACTTTATTGGAACGGTCTACAAAGTGTGCTTGCAAACCAGACACACTTTGTAGACCTTTCCAGTGAAGTTATTATTTTTAAATAACACGATTTCGGCTCTGATGCAGAGCCACCAACTGGTCCCAGGACCGGGATCTCCTGCTGTCAGCTAGACGCTGACGTCAGGAGAAGGGAACTTTACAGGCGAATATCTCTCAAACAGTAATAGTTTGAGAGATAGGATTTGTGCCAAATAATTTAATTTTTAAACAAGTGTATTTTTTATGGGACATTAGTTTCCCTTTAATTTATTTTTTTATTTGTGTGAAACTTCCTCTTTAAATACTCCCGGATATAGTTTTTGATTTCTCAGAATTTTACAAAAATATATAATGAAATCATGGAAATTCTACTTAAAAGCTCATAAGGCACAACTGTTTTTTTTTTTCACTTAAAATGAAACTGTCACTTTCAAAGAGTGTTCAGAATCACATATATTTATGTAATTGTTCTATTTAAAACAATAATTTAAGAGATATTTAACTTTATTTATCAAATGAATGATGGGGTTGGGATGGAGAGGAGTGTGGAATGTTATACTTGATAACAAAGAGTGGCAGGTAGGAGGGAGAAGCGTGTGGAATGTTAGTATCTGGGTGGAAGGAAGTGGCAGCTGGAACAGACAGCAGTGTGGAATGTCAGTATGTGGCTGGTAGGAAGTGGCAGCTGGTAATGTAGAGCAGTGTGGAATGTTAGTGTCTGGCTGGTAGGAAGTGAAAGTTGGTAATGCAGAGCAGTGTGGATTGTTAGTATCTGGATGGTAGGAATTGGCAGTTGGTTATGCAGAGCAGTGTGGAAGTTTAGTGTGTGGTTGGTAGGAATTGGCAGTTGGTAATACAGAGCAGTCTGGATTGTTAGTATCTGGATGGTAGGAATTGGCAGTTGGTTATGCAGAGCAGTGTGGAATGTTAGTGTGTGGTTGGTAGGAATTGGCAGTTGGTTATGCAGAGCAGTGTGGAATGTTAGTGTGTGGTTGGTAGGAATTGGCAGTTGGTAATGCAGAGCAGTGTGGAATGTTAGTATCTGGATGGTAGTAGGTAGCAGTTGATTATGCAGAGCAGTGTGGAATGTTAGTGTGTGTTTGGTAGGAATTGGCAGTTGGTAATGCAGAGCAGTGTGGAATGTTAGTGTGTGGTTGGTAGGAAGTGGCAGTTGGTTATGCAGAGCAGTGTGGAATGTTAGTGTGTGGTTGGTAGGAATTGGCAGTTGGTAATACAGAGCAGTGTGGAATGTTAGTGTGTGTTTGGTAGGAATTGGCAGTTGGTAATGCAGAGCAGTGTGGAATGTTAGTGTGTGGTTGGTAGGAAGTGGCAGTTGGTTATGCAGAGCAGTGTGGAATGTTAGTGTGTGGTTGGTAGGAATTGGCAGTTGGTAATGCAGAGCAGTGTGGAATGTTAGTGTGTGGTTGGTAGGAATTGGCAGTTGGTAATGCAGAGCAGTGTGGAATGTTAGTGTGTGGTTGGTAGGAAGTGGCAGTTGGTAATGCAGAACAGTGTGGAATGTTAGTATCTGGATGGTAGGAATTGGCAGTTGGTTATGCAGAGCAGTGTGGAATGTTAGTGTGTGGTTGGTAGGAATTGGCAGTTGGTAATACAGAGCAGTGTGGAATGTTAGTGTGTGGTTGGTAGGAATTGGCAGTTGGTAATGCAGAACAGTGTGGAATGTTAGTGTGTGGTTGGTAGGAAGTGGCAGTTGGTAATACAGAGCAGTGTGGAATGTTAGTGTGTGGTTGGTAGGAATTGGCAGTTGGTTATGTAGAGCAGTCTGGATTGTTAGTATCTGGATGGTAGGAATTGGCAGTTGGTAATACAGAGCAGTGTGGAATGTTAGTGTGTGGTTGGTAGGAATTGGCAGTTGGTAATGCAGAACAGTGTGGAATGTTAGTGTGTGGTTGGTAGGAAGTGGCAGTTGGTAATACAGAGCAGTGTGGAATGTTAGTGTGTGGTTGGTAGGAATTGGCAGTTGGTAATGCAGAACAGTGTGGAATGTTAGTGTGTGGTTGGTAGGAAGTGGCAGTTGGTAATGCAGAGCAGTGTGGAATGTTAGTGTGTGGTTGGTAGGAGGTAGCAGTTGGTTATGCAGAGCAGTGTGGAATGTTAGTGTGTGGTTGGTAGGAATTGGCAGTTGGTAATGCAGAGCAGTGTGGAATGTTAGTGTGTGGTTGGTAGGAAGTGGCGGTTGGTAATGCAGAGCAGTGTGGAATGTTAGTGTGTGGTTGGTAGGAATTGGCAGTTGGTTATGCAGAGCAGTGTGGAATGTTAGTGTGTGGTTGGTAGGAAGTGGCAGTTGGTAATACAGAGCAGTGTGGAATGTTAGTGTGTGGTTGGTAGGAATTGGCAGTTGGTAATACAGAGCAGTGTGGAATGTTAGTGTGTGGTTGGTAGGAAGTGGCGGTTGGTAATACAGAGCAGTGTGGAATGTTAGTGTGTGGTTGGTAGGAAGTGGCGGTTGGTAATGCAGAGCAGTGTGGAATGTTAGTGTGCGGTTGGTAGGAATTGGCAGTTGGTAATGCAGAGCAGTGTGGAATGTTAGTGTGTGGTTGGTAGGAATTGGCAGTTGGTAATGCAGAGCAGTGTGGAATGTTAGTGTGTGGTTGGTAGGAAGTGGCAGTTGGTAATACAGAGCAGTGTGGAATGTTAGTGTGTGGTTGGTAGGAATTGGCAGTTGGTAATGCAGAGCAGTGTGGAATGTTAGTGTGTGGTTGGTAGGAAGTGGCAGTTGGTTATGCAGAGCAGTGTGGAATGTTAGTGTGTGGTTGGTAGGAATTGGCAGTTGGTAATGCAGAGCAGTGTGGAATGTTAATGTGTGGTTGGTAGGAATTGGCAGTTGGTAATGCAGAGCAGTGTGGAATGTTAGTGTGTGGTTGGTAGGAAGTGGCAGTTGGTAATGCAGAGCAGTGTGGAATGTTAGTGTGTGGTTGGTAGGAAGTGGCAGTTGGTAATACAGAGCAGAGTGGAATGTTAGTGTGTGGTTGGTAGGAAGTGGCAGTTGGTAATGCAGAGCAGTGTGGAATGTTAGTGTGTGGTTGGTAGGAATTGGCAGTTGGTAATGCAGAGCAGTGTGGAATGTTAGTGTGTGGTTGGTAGGAAGTGGCAGTTGGTAATACAGAGCAATGTGGAATGTTAGTGTGTGGTTGGTAGGAATTGGCAGTTGGTAATGCAGAGCAGTGTGGAATGTTAGTGTGTGGTTGGTAGGAAGTGGCACTTGGTAATACAGAGCAGTGTGGAATGTTAGTGTGTGGTTGGTAGGAAGTGGCAGTTGGTAATGCAGAGCAGTGTGGAATGTTAGTGTGTGGTTGGTAGGAATTGGCAGTTGGTAATGCAGAGCAGTGTGGAATGTTAGTGTGTGGTTGGTAGGAATTGGCAGTTGGTAATACAGAGCAGTGTGGAATGTTAGTGTGTGGTTGGTAGGAATTGGCAGTTGGTAATGCAGAGCAGTGTGGAATGTTAGTGTGTGGTTGGTAGGAATTGGCAGATGGTAATACAGAGCAGTGTGGAATGTTAGTGTGTGGTTGGTAGGAATTGGCGGTTGGTAATACAGAGCAGTGTGGAATGTTAGTGTGTGGTTGGTAGGAATTGGCAGTTGGTAATGCAGAGCAGTGTGGAATGTTAGTGTGTGGTTGGTAGGAATTGGCAGTTGGTAATGCAGAGCAGTGTGGAATGTTAGTGTGTGGTTGGTAGGAATTGGCAGTTGGTAATGCAGAGCAGTGTGGAATGTTAGTGTGTGGTTGGTAGGAAGTGGCAGTTGGTAATACAGAGCAATGTGGAATGTTAGTGTGTGGTTGGTAGGAATTGGCAGTTGGTAATGCAGAGCAGTGTGGAATGTTAGTGTGTGGTTGGTAGGAAGTGGCAGTTGGTAATACAGAGCAGTGTGGAATGTTAGTGTGTGGTTGGTAGGAAGTGGCAGTTGGTAATGCAGAGCAGTGTGGAATGTTAGTGTGTGGTTGGTAGGAATTGGCAGTTGGTAATGCAGAGCAGTGTGGAATGTTAGTGTGTGGTTGGTAGGAATTGGCAGTTGGTAATACAGAGCAGTGTGGAATGTTAGTGTGTGGTTGGTAGGAATTGGCAGTTGGTAATGCAGAGCAGTGTGGAATGTTAGTGTGTGGTTGGTAGGAATTGGCAGTTGGTAATACAGAGCAGTGTGGAATGTTAGTGTGTGGTTGGTAGGAAGTGGCGGTTGGTAATGCAGAGCAGTGTGGAATGTTAGTGTGTGGTTGGTAGGAAGTGGCAGTTGGTAATACAGAGCAGTGTGGAATGTTAGTGTGTGGTTGGTAGGAGGTAGCAGTTGGTTATGCAGAGCAGTGTGGAATGTTAGTGTGTGGTTGGTAGGAATTGACAGTTGGTAATGCAGAGCAGTGTGGAATGTCAGTGTGTGGTTGGTAGGAATTGGCAGTTGGTAATGCAGAGCAGTGTGGAATGTTAGTGTGTGGTTGGTAGGAATTGGCAGTTGGTAATGCAGAGCAGTGTGGAATGTTAGTGTGTGGTTGGTAGGAATTGGCAGTTGGTAATGCAGAGCAGTGTGGAATGTTAGTGTGTGGTTGGTAGGAAGTGGCAGTTGGTAATGCAGAGCAGTGTGGAATGTTAGTGTGTGGTTGGTAGGAAGTGGCAGTTGGTAATGCAGAGCAATGTGGAATGTTAGTGTGTGGTTGGTAGGAATTGGCAGTTGGTTATGCAGAGCAGTGTGGAATGTTAGTGTGTGGTTGGTAGGAATTGACAGTTGGTAATGCAGAGCAGTGTGGAATGTCAGTGTGTGGTTGGTAGGAAGTGGCAGTTGGTTATGCAGAGCAGTGTGGAATGTTAGTGTGTGGTTGGTAGGAAGTGGCAGTTGGTTATGTAGAGCAGTGTGGAATGTTAGTGTGTGGTTGGTAGGAATTGACAGTTGGTAATGCAGAGCAGTGTGGAATGTCAGTGTGTGGTTGGTAGGAAGTGGCAGTTGGTTATGCAGAGCAGTGTGGAATGTTAGTGTGTGGTTGGTAGGAATTGACAGTTGGTAATGCAGAGCAGTGTGGAATGTTAGTGTCAGTGCTGGTGTGTCTGAATAATTTGCAATAACTGACAAATAAATAATGCTAAATATATCAAACTATTATTTTAAATTAATAAATGTCTAACCAATATAGATGCTTTGGAAATCACTTTCAAATTTACCGATTTGTTATAAAGTGATTATTCTTTAACCCTTTGAGTGCCAGAGGGGTACGCAATGCATTGCAGAGCAATGCATTGCGTACCCCTCTGGCACTCAAAGACTTAACTCTAAGCATTGCAGAGCAAAGAGTTAATTGGAACTGACCTTCCTTGTATAAAAACCACAGGGCCTATTACTTGTAATGTAAAGGATGAACATTGAAATCCAAAATAGTGTAAAAGAAGAACAAAATGCCCACCTTTATTTTGCCATCCAAAACACCTTGGCAGAATTCTCGCACGGTTTCCGTAGTGATCTCTTTTGCATTAAAAGCATATTTCTTCACCAGGTCGATATTAATAAATTGGATCGTGGGAACATCCGTGCTGTTCAGTCCAAAGTACTGGAGGACCTCTGCATGTTCCCCGTTAGAATTAATTAAAATGAAGAGGACCTGGGACAGAGAGCGGTGTAAATAAATGATATGCAAGAAACTGTGTATTTCAAATAAAAGACACCTAACCCATAGCTCATATTAAAGGGGCAGCGCCTCCTAGGACAAAACCGAGATAAAGTACAGTAGGGAGTAAAGGGGAGAAAATATATCAGATCTGTGTTTATATTTTTATATTCCACTTAGCGATATAAATATATAATACAAAAGAGTAACAAGTTTCTTGTGTTGCATCACAACTCCAGTGATGTCACCTGCTGAACTCTTCCCCTCCCTCCTCACTCTCACTTCTCCTTTATATCTCTCAGTGGGGCTGGCTTCTGATCATCAGTGAAACAACACACCACACACACACACCTCAATCACAACACACACACACATACATATAAACATGCAAACACAACTGCACACACCATGCACCACAACATACATAGGTACACATGCCACACACACAGATATGCACAAGCACACACAAAACACAAACACACATACACATAAACCTGCAAACATATAACTGCACACACAACACTTACACACACGCACACACACAGATACACACAAATACAACACACACACACATAAACATGCAAATATACAACTGCACACACCATGCACCAAAACGCACATAGGTACACACACCACACACAGAGATATGCACAAACACACATACACATAAATCTGCAAATATAAACTGCACACACAACACACACCACACACACAACACACACACACACATAGATGAACACAAACACAACACACATACAAATAAACATGCAAACATACAACTGCACACATACCACACACACACATAGGTAAACACAAATACAAACACAACACACACTCACAGACACACACACACCACACACACAAACACATTTAAACATAAACCTGCAAACATACAACTGCACATACAAAAATGCACACATACAAACTCACATATACAACATAATACACACAAACACACCAAATACACAAATACAGACAGTGTTGCTATCAGGGGGTTATAGGCAGTACCCGTGTATGGGACCCAACCAAGCAGGTGGGGCACATCTCCCTGATCATACAGAGTACTCAATGTCTATGTATATTGTGTAGATAGAGTAGCAGTGAACTAGATATTATCTCTGCTGCTCTGTCCTCAGTTTCATATCGTACTGTATAGAGGAGCAGTTCCACAGGCTTTGTCTTTACATATACCTCCAGGTTACAATGCAAATACATGTGATGCAGGGGCCCAGGTTTTACGTTTGTAGTCATACCTGGGAACTTCCTTCTTTTGATCCCCCATAAAGGGCTCTTGGACTACTACCGGGCATGTGTAAACTACACAAATCTCATCATAAAAAAGGGTAGAGCTTAATCAGGGGGCAGGGCTTAACCATGACTGGGCAGGGGAGTGGGCAGAACAGGATGGGAAGACGTCACAAGGTATAAGAAGTGGGCGGAGTTACCCAGGAAACACAGAGAATCAGCCTCTGTCCCCAGAGACTCGGTAAT